>CM042139.1:9451407-9468907 GCA_023376005.1 Doryteuthis pealeii | reverse complement strand
CCTCCTCCTTATCACCCCCTGGCATCAAACCCTCCAATACCATGAACTTTACCCTCCTCTCCCAAGCAACCCCCTACCCCATCTAACACCTAGCATCCTCCTAGCTTCCTTTAAACTCTCCCCACACTTTATATCATGTTATTCTTATTCCTCAATTCTTTCCCTAACCTCCCCACCCCTCAATTCCGCCTCTACTCACTTTCTCGTCTAAACGTATAAATGTACGTAATTTTGCTTTGAATAAAAGTCAGATGACTGAAGAAGTCCTTCGCGTTTAGTAAGGACGAAATATTTCTCCCCCTCTCAGACTTGATTGAGTGATTGATTTTGTTCACTTTTCCTTTTAGCTTACCTCATACTGTCGGATTTTACCCCAACCCTCCTATCTTCATAAAATTATACATATGACGGATTTTGATGAATTTGAGAATAGAAAACCTAATATTACAAACCAATAACATCAAGTAATTATTTGTCAAACATGGTTTTGTTAAAACCAGTATGCAAATAATTAACAACATATACTATATAAACCTTTATTTCTTATTTTTTATATGTATTAAATATGTATTGAATACAGCCAGCACGAGCAGGATGTTACACAAGGTCAATTTTTAAGCTGAAAACTGCTGTCTTGGATTCAGAGCTTTTCCTCTCCAAGACTGGTTGACTTACCAAGTTTAAAATTCCAGGTCGGCCTTGTTAATTACCCATAGCGCAATCTGAAATTCAGAATTCCTGGTCCTGTATTTAAATTTGGCTGTCAGTCAAACGTACCAACAGCTTTTTTTTTTTAAATTGACTTGACTTGACGTCCAATGTTATGCAATTATGAGTACAGGTAAGGGACATAAAAACAAAAATAAAGATGATATACGGTAAATTTATACCTTAATGGCAACTCTGAAACAAAGGTAACTTTTTATATATTCTTTCTCAAAGATACACTTGCTTCTGAACTGTGGCAAAATTATAGGGCAGAGCTGTGGATGAGCGAATTCCCAGAAACAAAGCGCGCAAGGATATGTTTGGCCTGTGTGAAGGAGAGGAGTGTGGCAAGTGGCCACGGATGTTTGAACTCGCTACCTCCTCGTAGCTGAAAAGCTGTTGGCAGAAACCCGGATGAGGTATGTCGGAATTTGCATAAGGGTAGCCGAACGATCATAAATAAAACGGACAGTCATTGATACTGGAAGTGAGGAAGAAAGCAAGTGTTTGGACGACAAGTGAAATTTGACGAATACTGTATTTTGGGTGTCAGGAAGTGAGAATAACATGCTCAGTTGGTAGAGACTGTGCTGACAGCGAAATGAATTTCCATTTCGTTTGCTAGAGAAACTTGCCAAAGATTAATATTATCTTTAATTTTTAGACCATTAAAAAGAGGAACATATCACAATATACTGAATTATGTTATAAAAACGCTCATGCCGTTCTTACCGTTTTGTAGAGGACAATATTTGGTGTGTATATACAATCTAAAGATTGGGTGAGGAAATCTCCCTTATGATGTACTAAATTACAATAGTCGTAATTGATAGAGCTCAATGTGTCCACTTAGTGCTATGCTCACAGGGCAAAATTATATTTGGAAAATATAAAGAAGACTTAGAGTAAAAGCATAATAGTCTATTTCAGGAGACTTAGAGGAATATAGACCTCCAAGTAACCATCATCAAATGCATCTATGTTGGAGTATTTTATTATTCTGAGAGCGGTCCGGAACAGATTGGCTTAACTTATTTCAAGATCACGTGATCACGTTTTTTACTAACTTATCCGTGTCACATTACTCTGTCACCCAAAATATGCTTTATGTAGCTATTATTTTCTTATTCGCCAGCCACGTGTCAAAGATTGACTTCAATCTTCACACATATATATATACAGATACTTTTGGTATATATATATATATATATATATATATATATATGGTATATAGATATATATATATATATATATATATATATATATATATATATATATATATATATATATATATAAGAGTTTTGTAATTTGCTTGAGGCATTGTGTTTTATATTGGTTTGCTGTTTGGTTTTGAAGACTATAACAATGCAAGTGTAAAGAAAAAAGAAGGTAAATATGGTGTTGTTTGTTAACAAACCCAAACACACACATACACACATATTAACGTATATGAACAAGGCACGCACGCAAACAGAACACACACACCCTACGAATAACACACACGCACACACACACAAACACACACGATGTTGGGACTTAATAACAAATACACTGCACACACACAACAGGACAACAGGTGATTTTGATAGATAGTAAATTTACACACCCTCACCCATAAACAATCAAACGATATCTGAAATGTTAATCTCAGACACATATTAATAAAGAAGAGATCAGATGGTCCTGTTAGTAAACAAACAAAAAATAGGCTTACAGGGCGAACCAAATCTGGAATAATAATTAACAAAAAAAGCAAATGAACACACAAACATAAACGCGCACACACACACACTTACACACACACAAACACACACATAAACAAGCACCCCTCCCACACACAGAATTTGGAAGACATGAGACAGAACAAATGAACAGCCACTAGCAACAACTTCAGTTCTAGTAATCTTCTATAGATGGGTTTTTTATCCTGAAATATTGAGAATAGATCACAGGTTAACAAACACCACAGTTACCTACTTTTGTCTTTACACTTGCATTGTGATAGCCTTCAAAACCAACCAGCAAGCCAATATATATATATATATATATATATATATATATATATATATATATATAAAGAAAATTTGAAAAGACAAGTATTCCGAAATTGGGATGAATTTAATAATCGATGTTTAAAACATTTCGGTTACATTGAACCTTCATCAGGATGTCTCTTGGGGTGAAGAAAATGATGGATGTTTTTATATGTGACAGGAGATGAAAATCTTTTTAGTTATGTAACTGTATTTGATCAGCGTTTTATTTTTGAAAGGCAAGTCGCGATCTACTCACGCGAAGGTGTCATGACGCGTGACGCCACTCGAAGAAATGCAAAAGACGAGAAAAAGTATTAATGGACTGATTATTTTTAAGAGAACCTAGGGAAACAAAGTGGGAATGATAACTAAATAAATAATTAAATGAAACCTGGTATTTAGTAATTATTTAACACTATTTAACTAGAAACGGAGATATAATAAATAATACATGTCGGTTATTAAGGGAACAAAGTGGGAATGATAACTAAATAAATAATTAAATGAAGCCTGGTATTTTGTAATTGTTTAACACTATTTTAGCTAAAAACGGAGATATATTGAAAAAAAACATGTCGATTATTAAGAGAGGGCAAATGCGAAATTGCACAGGCTTCAAAAATCTGTCGTAGACTTTTGTTGTGAATATGGGCTAATATTGTGGCATCATTGAAATTGAAGTTATATATATATATATATATATATATATATATATATATATATATATATATATATACCAAATGTCTCTGCCTATCGTGATGAAAATCTAACTTTTAAGCGGATTAAAACTAGTTGGAATTCAGACTTCACACAACATTTAGGATAACAATTATTTCGTTTGAAATCTTCATATTAATCTATATGTTTGTTGTACAGCATATACAATAAACTTGTAAAATATTTTCAACGCGCTACACTAAAATTTTTTTTTTTTTGTATTTATCGATGACTGATTAATACTAAATATTGAATTATACTGAACATGTCAACAAACTTCACAGGGAAAATATACGATCATTTAAAAATAAAAACAAAAAAATATCTCTAAAGTATGTCAGTTGAAAATCAAAAATCGAAGTTTATTATCAATAAGAGATAAAATTGACACATCGTAGGAAAAATGATCGGTTGCACTGAAATGTGTCAGGCCAATGTTGAATCCACACTTCATAAGATCAATCAATATAAAAGAAATATTAAATACAGTCTTGTTTATAAGTTAGCAAGTACGTCATTGGAAATAATCGTTTGATTATCGAATTGGAAATGTTCCATGTTGAATGTCTGAAAACACATTTTATTCTAAGCAAACTTTTATGAAGAATTAATCGACTCCAATTTTGATTCCTGTCTAATTTAATTACTTTTTTTTCCATATAAGTGACCCAGTTTTTTCTTCAATTATTCCGTGCAAAAATATAGAATTCGAATAATTAGATGCTCATCTAATTTCTTACTTAGCAGTAAATAAACTAATAACAGATAAGACTCAAAACATATTTGAAAACTTTATCCAAATACTACAACATGCATCCTATTTTTTTCTTTTAATACCTAAAGTAAAAATTATTGAATCAGAATACTTAGGTGATGTTAACGTTGGTTTATCTTTTAGCAGTAAATAAACCAATAACAGATAAGCCTCAAAAAGATTTTTGAAGACTTTATCTAAAACCAACAAGAAGCGTCCCAGTTTTCTTTTTTCTTCTATCATCCCAGACAAAAAATATGGAATTTGAATACTTATTAGATGTTCACTTTAGTTTCTTATTTAGCAGTAAATAAACTAATAACAGATAAGACGCAAAACATGTTGGTTGATTGGTTGGATTTTACGGTATGTCAACTTGTGTTGAGTTATCTTATCCCGAAGACGCTTTGCTTTATTCATTCTTGATGGTACTCAATTATTATCAATTTTTAAACACATTTCTTTCCATTTACCCCATACATCGACTGATCCTAACAGGTTCTACCACTCCGGATCAGAGTGGACCTAGGAGTAATGGTGATGAAGGGGTACTCCACATTCCCCAGAACTCCAGAATTTGAACTTTACCATCAGAGTTTAACATCATACCCAGAATACTACGACCATCAACCACCGCCTTCTAGCGCATATATGATAAAAAGGCTCATTCACCTGGGTTCCATCCTTAAATATCACGGATTGTCACCCACACCTAACAGGTGGCTTCAATGAGGTGTCTTATTATTCTGCAGAGGTGCAGTCGGTGTATCCTAAAGCCCGAACTGACAGGGCTGGCAAAATGGGTATATAATAGCTGGACATTTTGACTTCATAAAATATACCTTAAACAAACCTAATTCAATTATTCAAATCAATCGTATAATTCCTCCTGAGACAAACATAGCAAAATATGAAATAGCCCGATAATAAGCGTGGTAATATTATATACCACATTGATATCGGGTATATCATTGGTGAGAGTGAGACTTCAGAGATAGTTCTCTGATGATAGAGAGAGTTCAAATAGATGATAGAGAGACAGATTAGAGACTTACTTAGAGAGTAGATAGTCTTAATTTATCACTTCATTTCTCTAGTTACTCTGGTTCTTGCTGATCCTTCTCCCATCTCCTCCGACTGGCATCTTGTTGTCTAGTTGCTGACTGATTCTTCTAACTAAGGTCTTCTTTTGGGCTGATTTTGGTCATTGTAATTAAATGAATTAACAAGACATTTTTGTTGCTTGATCAAGCTTTTATTTTATCTAGCCAATGATTTTCAGCGCGGACGAGATCGACTTCAGCACGTCTGCTCTGCTTCAAAGTCCGGTCGAATCTAAAAACTAAAACTAATCACGTGTTTCTCATGGCGCGTGAGATTCGCGCCTCTAGTGGTCAAGTAGTTATCAACAGTCACTAGTAAATTTCCACTGGCTTCCTTGAATACAAAGTTAACGGCCTTTATTTTCGCAATAGGGTCTGCCAACAATTTATCACACCCATAAATTGTAACATACGGAATAAATTATGTAATTCAGTGGCAATGAGACTTACTTCTCCCATCTTAGTCGTGGCAACCATCTTCATGAATTCAGATAGGTGAAATGTTGCTTGATTATTGTGGATGACTTTCATAAAATGGGAGAATGTTTGGTTGTGTATGAAGAAAGGGGAAAATAACCGGTGTCAACAATTCTCCCATTTTCAATTTCCAACAATCATTGGAATGTTACATTTCAAGTATCCCCACCCCCAAAAAGACGTATAACCTGATGTTCACTGCTACAAGCTCTGGATATAAGACAGTATGAGAATTTAATTATTACATCGTTTGATATGTTTACGTAAGAGCTATTGCGAAATAGTTCAATATGTGAAAAGTATAGTAATTTTGATTTAACTCTTTCTCTCTCTCTCTCTCTCTCTCTCTCTCTCTCTCTCTCTCTCTCTCTCTGTCACTCTTTTTTCCTTCTTTTCATATTTTCATCATGTTCAATTAAAACAGATTAGGGTTATCCCTTCCGCATACCCATCCCCTCTCTCTATGTTTTCCCTACTCTCTTTCTTCCTTTCTTATTATATTTTGATTGAATAGCATGTCATTTATCTTCACATTATTTATTTATAATATAAACAAAATGGTCCATTATTTAGTTGAGGTGACGACACTCATAAGAAATAAGAATTAGGCGAATAAGCAACACCAGCTAATCAGAATTTAAATTTTTGCATTTTATCTTGGACGATTTGGATGGTCTCATTTTTTAACCTGAGGGTGTTTCAATATGATACCGGTCGGTCAATGAAGGGACAAGTGCATAATGATTAAATATCCACAGGTCCCGCAAGTAATGAATAACTCTTGAACAATAATTGTTTTCTTCAAGCGATCAACTTTGCAATTATTTTGTTCAAATATTTAAGTAGAATTCAAGTTGTTGTTTCAGATTAATTATTTTAATTATACAATATATTCTGTTTATTCTTCTCTGTTGACAGGGCTTAAAAAATATCCACCCCAGAGGGTTAAGGTATCCACCTCAAAACAGGTGTTCTGAGTATGACACTAAACTGCATTCCATGGCGAAGTTTCAGTTCTGGAGCCCTATATGATGTATATGGGAGCGCGTGGTCTAATGGTTAGAGTCGTAGGAAATGGACTCGTCAATGCGAGTTCAATTCTTGGAGGCTAATACTCTTGGCGCTAATACCCTTGGGAAAGGTATGAACCCAATTCTCCCTCCAGCTATGGATAAATAGCAGGGCAGACTGGTCTCTTTAACAATGGCTAGGTAACCAGTCTAGGAGAAGGAAAACTCTGAATTCAAACCTGTTAAACTCCGCGTAAGAAATCGACCTTGTGTCGCATCCAGCTCGTGCGGAGGTGTTGGTATATATATATATATATATATATATATATAGGATGTACAGTCACCCTTTCGTTGTTATTATTCCCAGATCCACTCTGACCCGGAGTGGTTATGCCTGTTGGGGACTTATCTATGCGTAAAGTAGATCTTTGTGAAAATTAGTAGTATTCTATAGGAATATTTGAAACCGTATAACGGTGTGCAAATAGATGATTATTGAAAATGAACAGTTACTTAAAAGCACATGACCGAGCCAATTGTTTATTTAAAGAATAGTTTTGTGAATCTATAATTGTTAACAAATGATTAAAAAAGCTCCTGGCAAACGTTACAGAAAAATTTCCTCGGTTGTCCTTTCAAATATACAATCTGGTATTTTTCAGTAATACTTGTTTGAGTCAATAGTTTAGTTCAGCAAAATGATCGTATATTTAAAGACTCCATCAAAATCCAACAAATATTAGGATATCATTTAAAATCTACCTCAAACTATACGCTCCTAATGCCATCTAACGGCTAAAACAAAATAAAAATTTTCTCATCAGTTGCAAGTAATTTGTTTTCGTACATGTAAAATAAGTAGTAATATCTACAAATAGACGAGCAAAATGTATCAAGTAATGTTTTACATCAACTAAAACTTTTTTTATTCAGAGATAATACAAACTACAATTGAAATATATTAGATACAAGTAGAAACATGTTATTCTTTATTTGGATTCATATATATATATATATAAAATAATAAAATTCGAAGGCAATACAATGCGTATAAAATATAAAGACAAAAAGATGTTTTATATGTCTTATCGATTTCGAAGCTAGAGCTTCATCATCAGAGTTTATTTTCAGAAATGACGTGCTTATGTTTTTTTTATTTATGTGGTTATAATTTATCTTCTTATTTCCTTTTCCTATCCTTTTTTTCCTCTCTTTCTTCTTCTCCTTCTTTATGAATGAAATGGGCGAATAACTGTACTTTCTTATTTCTCTCTTTTTTTCTTTTTTAAAAGTGTGTTGAGAACAAGGCTGACATCCGGTAAAATGTTGCCAATATGTTGCGACCGTGTAGACATGTCAAAATTTAAAAACAAAAATGAACAAATAAAAACCGTTAATAGAAAAATTTACATACTTAGCTTTTGTTTCGCTTTCACCTTTCCTTTCATGAAAATGGTTGCATTATTGAACAATATATGCCTACAAGAAAAAATGCTGCCTAAATACAGACACACACACACACACACAAACACACACACACACACACACACACACACACATATATATATATATATATATAATATATATATATATATATATATATATATATATATGAGGTAGGTAAAAGAATAGTGAACAAGAAATGATAACTCAAAACAAATCTAAGAGTTGAAACGTTTCGTCCGATTTATACGGACTCATCAGTCAAATGATTTTTATTGAAAGCAAAATTACGTGCAAGTACAAGTGATTTGGTGAGGGGGGTGAGTTAGTAGCGGAAGTAAAGGGAGGGAGGATATATATATGAAGATAAATCTAATCCTACTAAAGGTTTCGCTTAATACTCTTCAGAGCTAAGAGTCGGATGTTAGCCCTGACGAGCATTAAGCGAAATCTTTAGTAGGTTTATCTGACTCATTAGAATTATCTTTATTATTTACTCTACCTTGGTATTGAGCACTTTTTACTTATTAGCTTTAGTTTTCTGGCGGTTTTGTAAGACTATATATATCAACAAGATGTTTAAAATTTTGCTGACAGAAATCTGTTTCAACCATATGAAAGGTCTTTATCAACATTGTAAACGGAAAAACGAAATAAATATATCATTAGTCACGAGGCACAGAATGCTCTCGATCAGTACCGGAATTTTCAATAATTTAAAAAAATGCGTATTTTATATTAAAAATAAAAATAAAAATTTTAATTATAAGCATTTTTATAATTAAAAAACTGGAACATTTTCCTGAACTTTTTAATATTTATATACACCTTTACTACAAACGCTTTTGAGTTTTTTAATGATAAAAATGCTTATAATTTATAAAAATAAAATTTATTTTATTTTTAACATAAAATAGGCATTTTTAAAAATTATTTGAAAATTCCGGTACTAATCGTGAGCGTTCTGTGCCTCGTGATTAATGATATATCCATTTCGTCTTTCCGTTTACAATGTTGCTTTGATAAAGACATATTCATATGGTCTAAACAGATTTCTGTCAGCAAAACTTTAAACATCTTGTTTTTCTACAAAACTTTCTACAGATATGTGTGTGTATGTGTTTGTAGAAAAAAGATGACGTAATCCAAAAATTGAGTTACATGGTGAAGTCGATGTTATAACATTTCGGTTTTTGAAACTATCTTCAGGACTTCAGGTAGCTGAAATATTTGATTAGTATGGATGATTTCTGAAACATTTGAGAATTGTTAAAGAAAGGGAGGGGGGAATAACTAGTGTCAACATTTCTCCCATTTTCAATATTCAGCAATCATTGGAATGTTCACAACACACTTCAATTATCGCGCATAAAAAAAAACAAAAAAAAACGAGTCACTATCTTAAATTATATTGCATTCTTAATACCATTTTATAACTGTCTTTTTTTTATAGACACACACATTCATATTCAAATATCTGTGTGTGTGCTTTAGGTACCACCAATCAGTTTAGGCCATCTTGAATAAAACGGAAATAGATATTAACGAAATTTGTTTATCAAAAATCTCGTAAAAAAATATCGTACAGGTTTGTTACAAACAAAAATAGTTAATTCAAAGATCAAATTATCCGACTGGGAAAAATTACATCGTTATATTAAAAAATAAACAAACCTGCCCGTATTACATGCGAAAGGGTAAATTTCAGTTGATTTAACAGTGCAAAAATGAAAACATTGTTTTTCAATCATAATTTTCATTATTTCCGTATGCTGAAAATTTTTTAAAAAAAATCATCAGGAGTTTATATTATGTTTTTTCTTTCGAATAAAAAAAAATGTTTCAAGAAAATATTAAATTTTCTGCAAGTTTCATTGTGTTAAATATAGGGGGGGGTAAATTTCACAGGGTCAAATTGGTGGTACCTAGTGTGCTTGGGTGAACTGTGTTGATTTTTCGATCTTTAAAAAAAGAATCCTTAAAACGCCTATCAAATGAAACCTCAATCTACAGTGCAGAAACCACAGCCATTGATCTAGCTATGAATATCATAACAAATCCCAAAGCTTCCAAATTTATTATATGCACGGACTCTAAATCAGTCCTATTAGCACTACATAACAAAAACACATCATCCCCTCTGATCACGAAGCTCCTAAACAAACTAAACACCCTCTCTGAAAATAATAACATTATATTCTTCTGGATACCAAGTCACATTGGTATCCAAGGAAATGAAAAGGCAGACAAAGCCGCAAGAAAGACACTACAAACACATATGAGCAAATCTAAAATCCCATATACAGATCAGAAACCAACCATAAACAAATTTATATCAGACAAATGGCAGAAATCATGGGACAATCTGACTCAAAACAAACTCCACGAAATACAAGAAGTTATTGGAGAGTGGCCGACAGGCCACAGAAGTATTAGAAGAGAAGAAGTAATACTCGCCAGATTGCGTATTGGGCACACCCACATTACCCATTCGTACCTGTTAAAAGGGGAGGATGCCCCAGTGTGCCCAACATGCAAAGCACAACTTACAACCAAGCATATCCTTCTAAATTGTAACAGACAAACATATCCGCGCCAATTACTATCAAGCAAGAAACCTGAAAGACATCTTTAAGAATACAAACCCTGAAAACATTTTAAATTTTATGAAAAAAGCAACCTTTTCAACAAAATATAACAGAATATAACCAATTATCTCCATAGAACCACTACTTTAAAATCTGAAATCCAAAATAACCTTTTTGGCATTAAATGACCCACAGAGGTTGATATGCCGTTAAACAAAACTCAAACTCAAACTTAAAACAAAGAAACCTATAAATATTAATATAGATTGATCTACAGAAAAAGAATCATAAATCTTTATATACAGCTATGCATTGGTTCCTTTGTTTATTGCATATCTTACCAAGTGAATTTTGGACTAAACGCCAGGAATATTACTTAGTCGGTAAGTGTGATCAATGATTCTTTGTCGTAGAAATTAATATTTAAACCGTTAACATCATCAAAACTCTAGACTGACGACGAGTTCCAGTGGTAAACACATTAGAGTTGTCTCCACTAAGTCGGCTATGTAATCAGAGAAATGGATACAGTTAAGTTTAACAAGAACTACCAAAAAGAAACAACGAATAAAGTAAAATACATTTAATCAATAGATTTCAGTGAGTGTTTTTCATCGAAGAATCGTAGAAAGAAAAAAATGTAATAATAGAAAAGGAACGGGTCGAGAAATGTGAAACAGCAATACATCATGAACCCGAATAATAAGAACAGAATAATCATTAAATTGATAAGTAAGATTGATGATTTTGTTGTGTACAAAATCTTTTAACAAATTCAAGTAAGCTTTGTTATATAAATATTAGATACCTAATATTCATGTGCAATAGTGTAGAAATCAAAATGGCCGTTATAAGCTGCAGCCCATGGCCTTGAAGGATTTGAATGACAAGGTTTGACCTGTCCTGATCCTTCCTTCCGGTGGATACCGTGAGAATCGGAGAAGAAGACCCTCTTCCGGTTTAGATTAGAAATAGATTTTAGGCAGTAGGCGAGAAACCACGACGGTGGTGAGTCGTGTTATACACGCTCCGACTCGATCTACGCAGGTAGTCTGGTGGGGGATTTCGAGAATAAAATATGATCAAAGTAAATCGAAGTCTTGTGTTATCATCTAAAAACTACCAATGACACAGGACTTCTAATAAAGAGAAATTCCCAATGAAAGATCAGACACGAAGTCCCCAAGAGAAGTCCAGACGAAGAAGAGATGTTAGAAGAGACCTAGAAGAACTTAAGATGTCAGAAGAACAGAGGAGGAATAGAAGTAAGAAGTAAGTAATGAGAAGGGTATGCAACAGCTTTAGCATTTATGTTAGCATAATGATTACTGAGGACGAGCAGATTACCAGTCCCCAAGAACGAAACGAGTCCGGATATGTTTGGCCTGTGCGAGGGGGAGGAGTGTGGCGAGTGGCCACGGAAATTGAAATCTTCGTTGCTGAAATGCTGGTGAAATTCCGCACGAGCAGTGCAGAGTAACCCGGATGTAAAGTCTCGTCGTGAGGATTGACACGTGCTGATGAATGTCGAACGTGCAATTCAAAGTAAAGAGCTAGGATGAAACACAGCAATTGGGTATTTAAGGACCTGCCCTCCCAGATCGGGTGAGAAAGTCTGCAGTAGCATTTTGGCTGTCGAAAGGAGTGGAAGAGAATATATATTTGGATAGTGCTAGTGAGAAGACTAGAACTGCTGGGAAAGCAAAGCAATTACGTACGACGACTGCTGTGTTTGAAGGTGTCAGGAAGTGAGTAACGTGCTCAGTTGGTAGAGACTGTGCTGGCGATGAAAAGAAGTACATTTCGTTTGCTAAAATTACTGAGATTGTTATGCGTCCAATTACTTTCCATATAAGAAATCATGGGTTGATACAGATAAAGTGCAAGACAAGGACACTTTATGTAGGTCAAAAACTTTAAGTCCATTCGAATAAGATTAAATTGCATCCGATTTTGAGGCTTCAGACTTAGAACACTGTGTGGATGTTCATTGTATGAACACTCATACGTCGATCGACAAGAGTCCATCATATATATATATATATTATATATATATATATATATAATAAAATAAAAATAAAAAATGGACTCTCTCGTCGATTTTCGACGGATGAGTATTCATTCAATGGACAACCAACACAGTGATTTGTTTATAGTGGTGACGGCTTGTGTTGGACCATCCACACTTTTTGGCACAGTCGATAGGAGAGAACTGGTGCATCAAGGAATGCCACGAACCCAATCAACGACTGACCTCAGGAATTTTGAATTCAGAGTTATCCCTCTCCTAGACTGGTTACCTACCCAAGGTTAAAGAGCCCAGTCTGCCCTACTATTTTATCTATAGCTGGGGGAGAATATATGGATTCATACCTTTCCCAAGGGTATTAGCGCGATGTGAAATGCCAACAGCTTCGTCTAGGAATTGAACTCGAACCGACGAGACTATTTTCCACGACTCTAACCACTAGCTCACGTGCCTCCACATATATATATATATGGAAAGTGGCAATCATAAAGAGAGAATATGAAATGGAAATACACATATCACAGATAATGTCTCATAAAAAATGTAGACGTTACCTTTGTCTTGAAAAACTGGTTCACTATATTATTTATTTCCCTATACTTAGTTTGCATTATTTCCCCACTGAATCCAACTCGTCACGTCGACGTCATTAAATCATTTTCCCCCCGTTAGATAGTCGGCACCAGAATTCTATAGCTTATATAGACGAATTGAAGATCCCACGGCCAATGAATGAAAATTAATTCATATACGTTCCCTCTGATGAGGAATCTGGAAATGGTGGTGCCAGATATTCTGAAGGTATAGCATTTCTCTGACTATTTAGTTGACGTCAACTGTGTTTTCGTTTGCCCAAAGAATTTCAATGATTCATTTGGATATATTTGACAGTCAAATGCATAACTTGATATTGTAACATTCTTTCTTTTTTTTTTTGCTGAAGAAAGAATGGCATTGATTGCCAAAAATCGTTAGAATTTCATCGTGTGCAAAAAGTAATCAATATTCATGTAAATTAATCCCTTTTTCAATCTCAAACTTATACCGCCAATTCGTCATGGAAGCTCTGATTTACACCAGACAAATGTTTTATTTCAAATATAAAAATGAAAGACAAACTGGTTAGAAATCAAAATCACATTTCATCAACGTTAAAAGGAAGATTGACGAGAAAGTTAACAAAAAACAAAAAACAAAAAAATTCCCGAACTATCGAAGAAAAACAACGCATGTCAATGGAAAATGAAATATGTTAATTGTTTATCTATACATATATAAAGGCAGTATGGAAGCGCGTGGTGTAATGGTTAAAGTCATCGGAAATGAACTCGTCGCTCCGAGTTCAAATCCTGGACGTGGTAATTGCATTTCACTTAGCGCTAATACCCTTGGGAAAGGTAATGAATCCTACTCTCCACCAGCTATAGGTAAATAGTAGGGCAAATTGGGATCTTTAACTTTGGTTAGGCAACCGGTCTAGGAGAAGGAAAACTCTGAAGTCAAACCTGTTGAACCCCGCTTGAGAAATTGACCTTGTGTCACATCCTGCTCACGCGGAGGGGTTGGTATATATATATATATATATATATATAAGTAAAAAGTAAAGTCGACGGGGCGGCCTAAAGTCGGTATCAGCCAGTCAGCGAGGGAGTCTATCCCCTTTTCAATAGCGCTAGACCATATATATATATATATATATATATATATATATATAAAGGGCAGTTGTATGAATCTGTATATCCGGGAGAAACTTCGAAAATAAAACAATTAACGACAAAGTGAATAAATATATACACATTAAATATCACCAGGGCTTGGTTTTTGAGCAAAAATAATGAAGATTTGATTTATATTCGTGAAGATAATCTTAAAAATAGAAGTAAAATGATAACAGAAGGGACATTTTTTTGCATTTAACATTTTTAATAGGAGACATTATTCTTTCTCTTCATCAACGTAAGGTGTTTTTTTCTTTCTTTTTTTACATAGGGATTTTAGTGGGGCATCTTGCGAGGATCCAACTTGCAATTCAGCAATAATGGATCTGCCAGACTATCTATCCCCATACCTCTACCCAAGCGATGCTTGTTAGCCCCTTCTAGAAAATATATACAGGGCAATTGATGAGTAGGTAGGTATATATGTCCGGATGAAACTAGGAAAATTAAACAACGACAAAGTGCATATATATACGCATTAAAAATCTTCTGTTCTTGCTTCTGGTGAAAGAATTATGAATATTTGATTTTTTTTTTTTTTTCAAATTAATTAATGCATAATATATATATATATATTATATAGTATATATATATATAATATATATATATATATATATACGAAAAATAAAATAAATAATGACAAGTAAATATAATAGCATTAAAAATCATCGGTTCTTTTTTGTGCAAAGAATATGATTTGATTCATATTCGAATATACTTAAACATTCTAAAATACATAGAAATAGCATTGACATACTATTTTAAAATGTCCAGTATTTCTGAATCTCAAAAGTAAATATATCAATACACGAGGTAATTTTGCCCCACCCTCTACCCAGGCGACACTGGGTAACCGCTTCTAGTTAATTATAAAGGAATCTAACATATAAATGTTCTTTGTCATTTCAATGTGGAAGAATATGTCACAGCATTTACTTTCCGCAAATCATGTTTTCAATTATTCAACACAATCAACTTCCTCGTCAGAGCATT
Organism: Doryteuthis pealeii; assembly: GCA_023376005.1. NCBI lineage: Eukaryota > Metazoa > Mollusca > Cephalopoda > Myopsida > Loliginidae > Doryteuthis > Doryteuthis pealeii. Next base: position 9,453,331 of record CM042139.1, on the reverse strand, counting down.
TTGTTTTTATTCCTGAAGCTATTTTAGAAGTGTAGCTGAAAGTAGATTAACAGTGGAGATCCCTTGTGACAGGAAATTTGATTTTTCTTGAAGTAGAAAGATGTAGCATCAGTTTTGGTCCTTGTCCACTGATGACTTGTCAACTTGATATCGTAGCATTTTTTTTTTTGAAGAAACAATATCCTTGATTGCTAAAACTCGTTAGAATTTCACCATGTGCAAAAGTAAAAACATATTCATGTAAATTAATCCTTTTTTAATCTGAAACTTAAACCGCCAATTCGTCATGGAAGCTCCGATTTACACCAGACAAAATATTATATTTCAAAATAAGAAAAAACGGAAGACAAACTGGGTAGAATTTAAAATCACATTTCATCAGCGGTAAAATATTGAAGAGAAAAGTTAAAAAAAAAAACAAATGAACATACAAACAAAATCAACGTATGTTAATGGGAAATGAAATATGTTTCTTGCCTATAAATATATCAAGGGCAGTGGATGAGGATGTATTTATGTATGTATGTCTGTATATATGTACCAGATTTGAGAGTGAAATAATTGAGCATGAAAACCTCAAGCGTCAACTTCGAAAGGGATACACCTGTCATATTGGAGAGAACATGGAGGTTTGGAAATGTCAGACATGTTATCGAATTCTGCTTTCTAAGACTGGATATGTCAATTATAGGAAATGTTTTCCGGGATAATTCATGCAAACTCCAGGAACAGACAGTGCAATCTGTAACAAAATCTGTAAGTCAGCTTCTGGTCTTAAAAGACCTACGGTGGTGCATAAGCATAATCTTTTATCATCTGATCAGCGGGTTTGATGAGTCATTTGAAGGCTCATGAGAGGAAAGGTTCTGCTGGTGGGGTTTTAGGATTATGAGGGACGGCAGTGATCTGTAAAGATTATGCTATTGCTATGTATATATATATGTACGTATGAACGTATGTATGAAACTAGGAAAATAAAATAATCAACGACAAAGGTTGTTGCAAGATGATATCGGTCGTATAATTAGGGAACACGAGTATTAATAAATAGATAATAACCTCAAGGCACATTTTCATCTTTCACTTTCTATCTTGGGACAACCATTTCTGACCGCCCTGTCGGTTGGGGCGTTAGAATGCACCGACTGCATCTCTGCAGAGGGGTAAGACTCCCCCAATGGGGCCACCTGTTGGCCGTGGGTGGCGACCCGTGATGCTTAAGGATAGAGCCCAGGTGGATGAGCATTTCATGACATGCAATACTCCACTTTGGCCCTATCTTAGGCTAGACGGGCGGTCGGAGAGGCTCTCTCCGATCAATCGGCTGGTCACGTCAAACCCTAGCACCTATATGATTTTCCCAACCCTATTGCCCTTATGGGAAGCCCCAAGCCCTTTTTATCATATGGGTGCTAGAAGGCGGTGGCTGCGGGTCTGCATGTCCTAGAATGATGTTAAAATCTATCTGATTGTGAGGTTCCAGTTTTGGAGGTTTGGGGAATGTGGCACCCTTCATCACCATTGCTCCCTGGTCCACTCTGACCCGGATTGGTAGTACTGTTAGGTCCCATCTATGGGTTAAATAGAAAAATGTATTTATTAAAAAATTGTATTATCCATTAAAGAATTGATTTATTTCAAAACTTTATCGGCATTAAATGACACATTGAGGTTGTTATAAACAAAAAAACAATTACAAAAAAATATTTTCTGAGACAATTTTGTTCAGGAAAACTTCGTCCACAATAATCCAATCTTTTTTTTCTTCCTTTGGGTGGAATTGATATTATGGATCTTAACACCCTTCACTCATCTAAACCCAAAGTACTTGGTACTATTCCAAATGAATCAACAACCCCTTTTCTCTGGGATTTGATTTAATATCTCATTTTAGACATCTTGACGCATTCATTAGAATTTGATT
>CM042139.1:9423944-9446444 GCA_023376005.1 Doryteuthis pealeii | reverse complement strand
AGAATAACACGACCATCAACCGTCGCCTTCTAGCGCATATATGATGAACAGGCTCATCCACCAGGGTTTCATCCTTAGATATCACCGGTTTTCGCCCACAACTAACAGGTGGCCTAAATGGGGGGGGGGTATTCTTCTTCTGTAGAGATGTAGTCCTAAAGCCCGAATCGACAGGGCTGGCAAAATGTGTATTTAATAGCTGGACATTTTGACTTCATAAAATATACCTTAAACAAACCTGATTCAATTATTTAAATCAATCGTATAATTCTCCCCAAGAAAAGATTGTGAAAATATGAAATGGCCCGATAATAAGGAGGAAATTATGGAATTCAGTGGCAATGAGACTTACGTCTCCCATCTTAATCGTTGCAACCCTCATCAGGACTTCAGGTCGGTGAAATATTGTTTGATTACTGTGGATGACTTTCATAAAATGGGAGAGTTGTTGGTTGTGTATAAAGAAAGGGAAGGGTGAATAGCCAGCTTCAACAATTCTAACATTTTCAATTTTCAGCAATCATTGGAATGTTACTAGCACAATACACTTCAGGTATCCTCACCCCACCCCAACAAAAACCCCGTTTAACCTGATCTTCACTACAAACTCTGGATATAACACAGTATGATAATTTAATTATTACATCGTTTGATATGTTTACGTAAGAGCTATTGGAAAAATAGTTCAATATTTAAAAAATAAAATAATTTTGATTTAACTCTCTCTTACTCTTTTTATTTCTTTCCTTCTGTTCATCTTTTCATTGCGTTCGATTGAATCAGATTAGGGTTATTCCTTCCGCATGTCCATCCCCTCTCTCTATGTTCTCCCTTTCTTATTATATTTGTCTGAATAGCATGTCATTTTTCTTCCATTTATTTCTTTATAATATAAACAAAATGGTACATTATTTAGTTGAGGTGACGACACTCATAAGAAATAAGAATTAGACGAATAAGCAACACCAGCTAATCAGAATTTACATTATTTCATTTTATCTTGGACGATTTGGAGGGTCTCATTTTTAACCTGAGGCTGTTGCAATATGCTACCGGTCGGTCAATGAAGGGACAAGTGCATAATAATTAACTATCCACAGGTCCCGCAAGTAATGAATAACTTTTGAACACTAATTCCTTTCTTCAGGCGATCATCTTTGCATTTATTGTTTGAAGGAGTTTCACTCTTCAGACTTATTTGTTCAAATATTTAAGCAGAATTCAAGTTGTTGTTTCAGATTAATTATTTTAGTTATAACATATTTTATTCATTCTTCTCTGTTGAAAGGGCTTAAAAATATCCACCGCAGAGGGGTAAGGTATCCACCTCAAAACAGGTGTCCTGAGTATGACACTAAACTGCATTCCGTGGCGAAGTTTCAGTTCTGGAGCCCTATATGATGTACATGGGGGCGCGTGGTCTAATGGTTAGAGTCGTAGGAAATGGACTCGTCAACGCGAGTTCAATTCACATGGTGCTAATACCCTTGGGAAAGGTATGAAACAAATTCTCCCTCCAGCTATGGATAAATAGCAAGGCAGACTGGACTCTTTAACCATGGCTAGGTAACCAGTCTAAAAGAAGGAAAACTCTGAATTCAAACCTGTTAAACTCCGCGTAAGAAATTGACCTTGTGTCGCATCCTGCTCGTGTGAAGGGGTTGGTAAATATACAGTCACCCTTTCGTTGTTATTACTCCCAGATTCACTCTGACCCGGAGTGGTTATACCTGTTGGGGACTCATCTATGCGTGAAGTAGATCTTTGTAGAAATTAGTAGTATTCTATAGGAATATTTGAAACTGTATAACTGTGTGCAAATAGATGATTATTGAAAAATAGACAGTTACTTTAAAGCACATGACAATTGTTAATTTAAAGAATAGTTGTGTGAAGCTAAAATTGTTAACAAATGATTAAAAAAGCTCCTGGCAAACGTTACAGAAAAATTTCCTCGGTTGTCCTTTCAAATATACAATCTGGTATTTTTCAGTAGTTCTTGTTTGAGTCAATAGTTTAGTTCAGCAAAAAGGATCGTATATTCAAAGACTCCATCGAAATCCAACAAATATTAGGATATCATTTAAAATCTACCTCAAACTATACGTTCCTAATGCCATCTAACGGCTAAAACAAAATAAAAATTTTCTCATCAGTTGCAAGTAATTTGTTTTCGTACATGTAAAATAAGTTGTAATATCTACAAATAGACGAGCAAAATGTATCAAGTAATGTTTTACATCAACGGAAACTTTTTTTTATTCGGAGATAATACAAACTACAATTGAAATATATTAAATACAAGTAAAAACAGACAGTAAGAAAATATGCGATGTTATTCTTTATTTGGATTCATATATATATATATATATAATATATATATATATATATATATATATATATATAGAGAGAGAGAGAGAGAGAGAGAGATAGATAGATAGATAGATAGATAGATATAGATATGTGTGTGTATGTTTTTGTAGAAAAAAGATTACGTATTCTAAAAGTTGAGTTATATGGTGAAGTCGATGTTATAACATTTCGGTTTTAGCAACCCTCTTCAGGACTTCAGGTAGGTAAACTATTTGATTATTATGGATGATTTCCGAAACATTTGAGAATTGTTGATTGTGTATAAGGAAAGGGTGGAGGGAATAACTAGTGTCAACATTTCTTACATTTTCAATTTTCAGCTATCATTGGAATGTTCACAACACACTTCAATTATCGCGCACCAAAAAAAAAGACAAAAAAAAAACAAAAAAAAAAACGAGAGTCACTATCTTAAATTATATTGCATTCTTAATATAATTTTATAACTGTCTTTCTTTTATAGACACACACATTCATATTCAAATGTCTGTGTGTGTGCTTTAGGTACCACCAATCAGTTCAGGCCATCTTGAATAAAACGGAAATAGATATTTACGAACTTTGTTTATCAAAAATCTCGTAAAAAAAAATATCGTACAGGGTTGTTACAAAGAAAAATAGTTAATTCAAAGATGAAATTATCCGATTGGGAAAAATTACATCGTTATATTAAAAAATAAACAAACCTGCCCGTATTACATGCGAAAGGGTAAATTTCAGTTGATTTAACAGTGCAAAAATGAAAACATTGTTTTTCAATCATAATTTTCATTATTTCCGTATGCTGAAAATTTTTTTTTTAAATCATCAAGAGTTTATATTATGTTTTTTCTTTCGAATGAAAAAAAAATTTTCAAGAAAATATTAAATTTTCTGCAAGTTTCATTGTGTTAAATATAGGGGGGGGGGTTAATATCACCGGGTCAAATTGGTGGTACCTAGTGTGCTTGGGTAAACTGTGTTGATTTTTCGATCTTTAAAAAAGAATCCTTAAAACGCCTACCAAATGAAGCCTCAATCTACAGTGCAGAAACCACAGCCATTGATCTAGCTATGAATATCATAGCAAATCACAAAGCTTCCACATTTATTATATGCACGGACTCTAAATCAGTCCTATTAGCACTACATAACAAAACACATCATCTCCTCTGATCACGAAGCTCCTAAACAAACTAAACACCCTCTCTGAAAATAATAACATTATATTCTTCTGGATACCAAGTCACATTGGTATCCAAGGAAATGAAAAGGCAGACAAAGCAGCAGGAAAGGCACTTCAAACACATATGAGCAATCTAAAATCCCATATACAGATCTGAAACCAACCATAAACAAATTTATATCAGACAAATGGCAGAAATCATGGGACAATCTGACTCAAAACAAACTCCACGAAATACAAGAAAGTATTAGAAGAGAAGTAATACTCGCCAGATTGCGTATTGGGCACACCCACATTACCCATTCGTACCTGTTAAAAGGGGAGGATGCCCCAGTGTGCCCATCATGCAAAGTACAACTTACAACCAAGCATATCCTTCTAAATTGTAACAGACTTAAACATATCCGCGCCAACTACTATCAAGCAAGAAACCCGAAAGACATTTTTAAGAATACAAACCCTGAAAACATTTTAAATTTTATTAAAAAAAAAACAACCTTTTCAACAAAATATAACAGAACATAACCAATTATCTCCATAGAACCACTACTTTAAAGTCTGAAATCCGAAATAACCTTTTTGGCATTAAATGACCCACAGAGATTGATATGCTGTTAAACAAAACTCAAACTCAAACTTAAAACAAAGAAACCTATAAATATTAATATAGATTGATCTACAGAAAAAGAATCATAAATCTTTATATACAGCTACGCATTGGTTCCTTTGCGTATTGCATATCTTACCAAGTGAATTTTGGACTAAACGCCAGGAATATTACTTAGTCGGTAAGTGTGATCAATGTTTCTTTGACGTAGAAATTAATATTTAAACCGTTAACATCATCAAAACTCTAGACTGACGACGAGTTCCAGTGGTAAACACATTAGAGTTGTCTCCACTAAGTCGGCTATGTAATCAGAGAAATGGATACAGTTAAGTTTAACAAGAACTACCAAAAAAGAAACAACGAATAAAGTAAAATACATTTAATCAATAGATTTCAGTGAGTGTTTTTCATCGAAGAATCGTAGAAAGAAAAAAATGTAATAATAGAAAAGGAACGGGTCGAGAAATGTGAAACAGCAATACATCATGAACCCGAATAATAAGAACAGAATAATCATTAAATTGATAAGTAAGATTGATGATTTTGTTGTGTACAAAATCTTTTAACAAATTCAAGTAAGCTTTGTTACATAATTATTAGATACCTAATATTCATGTGCAATAGTGTAGAAATCAAAATGGCCATTATAAGCTGCAGCCCATGGCCTTGGAGGATTTGAATGACAAGGTTTGACCTGTCCTGATCCTTCCTTCCGGTTGATACCGTGAGAATCGGTGGAGAAGACCCTCTTCCGGTTTAGATTAGAAATAGATTTTAGGCAGTCGGCGAGAAACCACGACGGTGGTGAGTCGTGTTATACACGCTCCGACTTGATCTACGCAGGTAGTCTGGTGGGGGATTTCGAGAATAAAATATGATCAAAGTAAATCAAAGTCTTGTGTTATTATCTAAAAACTACCAATGACACAGGGCTTCTGATAAAGAGAAATCCCCAATGAAAGACCAGACACCAAGTCCCCAAGAGAAGTCCAGACGAAGAAGAAATGTTAGAAGAGACCTAGAAGAACTTAAGATGTTAGAAGAGGAATAGAAGTAAGAAGTAAGTAATGAGAAGGGTATGCAACAGCTTTAGCATTTATGTTAGCATAATGATTACTGTGGACAAGCAGATTCCCAGCCCCCACGAACGAAACGAGTCAGGATATGTTTGATCTGTGCGAGGGGGAGGAGTGTGGTGAGTGGCCACGGAAATTGAACTCTTCGTTGCTGAAATGCTGGTGAAATTCCGCACGAGCAGTGCAGAGTAACCCGGATGTAAAGTCTCGTCGTGAGGATTGACACGTGCTGATGAATGTCGAACGTGCAATTCAAAGTAAAGAGCTAGGATGAAACACAGCAATTGGGTATTTAAGTACCTGCCCTCCCAGATCGGGTGAGAAAGTCTGCAGTAGCATTTTGGCTGTCGAAACGAATGGAAGGAAATATTTATTTGGATAGTGCTAGTGAGAAGACTAGAACTACTGGGAGAGCAAAGCAATTACGTACGACGACTGCTGTGTTTGAAGGTGTCAGGAAGTGAGAGTAACGTGCTCAGTTGGTCGAGACTGTGCTGACGACGAAAAGAAGTACATTTCGTTTGCTAAAATTACTGAGATTGTTATGCGTCCAATTACTTTCCATATAAGAAATCATGGGTTGATACAGATAAAGTGCAAGACAAGGACACTTCATGAAGGTCAAAAACTTTAAGTCCATTCGAATAAGATTAAATTGCATCCGATTTTGAGGCTTCAGACTTAGAACACTGTGTGGATGTTCATTGTATGAACACTCATACGTCGATCGACGAGAGATTCCATCATATATATATATATATATATATAAAATAAAAAATAAAAAATGGACTCTCTCGTCGATTTTCGACGGATGAGTATTCATTCAATGGACAACCACACAGTGATTTGTTTATAGTGGTGAAGGCTTGTGTTGGACCATCCACACTTTTTGGCACAGTCGATAGGAGAGAATCAAGGAATGCCACGAACCCAATCAACGACTGACCTCAGGAATTTTGAATTCAGAGTTATCCCTCTCCTAGACTGGTTACCTACCCAAGGTTAAAGAGCCCAGTCTGCCCTACTATTTTATCTATAGCTGGGGGAGAATATATGGATTCATACCTTTTCCAAGGGTATTAGCGCGATGTGAAATGCCAACAGCTTCGTCTAGGAATTGAACTCGAACCGACGAGACCATTTTCCACGACTCTAACCACTAGCTCACGTGCCTCCACATATATATATATGGAAAGTGGCAATCATAAAGAGAGAATATGAAATGGAAATACACATATCACAGATAATGTCTCATACAAATGTAGACGTTACCTTTGTCTTGAAAAACTGGTTCACTATATTATTTTATTTCCTATACTTAGTTTGCATTATTTTCCCCACTGAATCCAACTCGTCACGTCGACGTCATTAAGTCATTTTTCCCCCGTTAGATAGTCGGCACCAGAATTCTATAGCTTATATAGACGAATTGAAGATCCCACGGCCAATGAATGAAAATTAATTTCATATACGTTCCCTCTGATGAGGAATCTGGAAATGGTGGTGCCAGATATTCTGAAGGTATAGCATTTCTCTGACTATTTAGTTGACGTCAACTGTGTTTTCGTTGCCCAAGAGAATTTCAATGATTCATTTGGATATATTTGACAGTCAAATGCATAACTTGATATTGTAACATTCTTTCTTTTTTTTTTTGCTGAAGAAAGAATGGCATTGATTGCCAAAAATCGTTAGAATTTCATCGTGTGCAAAAAGTAATCAATATTCATGTAAATTAATCCTTTTTCAATCTCAAACTTATACCGCCAATTCGTCATGGAAGCTCTGATTTACACCAGACAAATGTTATATTTCAAAATATAAAAATGAAAGACAAACTGGTTAGAAATTAAAATCACATTTCATCAACGTTAAAAGGAAGATTGACGAGAAAAGTTAACAAAAAAACAAAAAAACAAAAATACCCGAACTATCGAAGAAAAACAACGCATGTCAATGGAAAATGAAATATGTTAATTGTTTATCTATACATATATAAAGGGCAGTATGGAAGCGCGTGGTGTAATGGTTAAAGTCATCGGAAATGGACTCGTCGCTCCGAGTTCAAATCCTGGACGTGGTAATTGCATTTCACTTAGCGCTAATACCCTTGGGAAAGGTATGAATCCTACTCTCCCACCAGCTATAGGTAAATAGTAGGGCAAACTTGGATCTTTAACTTTGGTTAGGCAACCGGTCTAGGAGAAGGAAAACTCTGAAGTCAAACCTGTTGAACACCGCTTAAGAAATTGACCTTTGGTTGGTAAATTTATATATAAATGGCAGTTGTATAAATCTGTATATCCGGGAGAAACTTCGAAAATAAAACAATTAACGACAAAGTGAATATATATATATACATTAAATATCACTAGGGTTTGGTTTTTGAGCAAACATAAGGGATTTGATTTATATTCGTGAAGATAATTAAAAAAGAAAATTTAAATGATAATAGCATGGATTTTTTAAATTTAATATTTTAGATAGTAGACATTTCTTGGAGAGTAGCTGGATCAATGCAAGGTGTTTTTTTTTACATAGAGGTTTAAATGGGGCATCCCATGAGGATTCAACTCACGATTCAGTAATGATGGATCTGCAGGACTAACTTAAAAATATATCCCTCTACCCAGGCGACGTCGGGTAGCCGCTGCTAGTTAATATATAAGGGGCAATTGAGGAGTAGGTAGATATATATGTCCGGATGAAACTAGGAAAATAAAACAACGACAAAGTATATATATTAAAATATAATTTAAAAATAATCGGTTCTTGCTTCTGGTGCAAGAATTATGAAGATTTGATTTATTTTCGAATATATTTAACAATTAATCCATATATATATATATATATATATATATATATATATATTATATATATATATATATATCAAATAATATTTAATGCTATATATATATATGTATATATATAATATATATATATATGTGTGTGTGTGTGTGTGTGTGTGTGTATGTGTGTGAAAAAAGGAAGTGAATCCGACGGTATGTAGTATAATAAAAAATGAAAAAACACAGGTTTAAAACTCACCACTTAACTCATTTAAACCTGTGTTTTTTCAATTTTTTATTATACTATATATATATATATATATATATATAATATATATATATATATATATATATATATAGCATTGAAATACTATTTAAAAAATGTCCAGCTTTTTGAATTCATAAGTAAACAAATAAATATACCAATGTTCCTCCCCACTCAAAGAGGCGACGCTGAGTAGCCGCTTCTAGTACATATAAAGGGCAGTTGGTGTGTATGTATGTATGTATGTATACCCGGATGAAACTACGAAAATACAATAATTAACGACAAAGTAAATATATATACGCATTAAAATCATGTTTTTTTTTGTGTTGAAAAAAATATGATTTGATTCATATTCGAATATTTTTAAGAATTATAATATGCATAGAAATAGCATTGACATACTATTTAGAAATGTCCAGTATTTCTGAATCTCAAAAGTAAATAAATCAATACACGAGGTAATTTTGCCTCACCCTCTACCCAGGCGACACTGGGTAGCTGCTTCTAGTGTTACATAATCTATGCGGTTGCATAAGATTATTGCCAATCCCCTGTATTTCTAAAGGGATGGCCCTTTTCATATCACGGGCGGGACTTTCCATGGAATAGTACAGAAAGCCCGCGAAATACATGAAGTCACGTGGGACCTGGTTGGCTCCTCAGTTTTCAGTTGGACGTCAGGCAGTGAAGATGTCCTGCCTTAATTGTAACTCACTCTGCATACGCGGGCTATGTTAGTCAGATATTTAGTTACTTGAAATGTTTAGTTAAGGAATTAAAAGTTTAAGAAAAATAACACGGTCTTGTGATTAATGAATGTCTTGGTAACAAGACTGATTAGAAGAAGAAATGAGTTAAGTGCGACCGACCACCAAGACGAACTCAAGACGTTAGAAGAAGACGCTAGAAGAGAAGATATCAAAGACGCCAGAAGAAGCGTAGAAGTAAGTAATGAGAAGGGTATGCAACACTAGTTAATTATAAAGGAATCTAACATATAAATGCTCTTTGTCATTTCAATGTGGAAGAATATGTCACAGCGTTTATTTTCCGCAAATCATGTTTTTAATTATTCAACACAATCAACTTCCTCGTCAGTGCATTTTGTTAGGATTTATGTAACTATTTTAGGGTTGTAGTTGAAAGTAGATTTACAGTGGAGATCCCTTGTGACAGGAAATTTGATTTTTCTTGAAGTAGAAAGATCTAGCATCAGTTTTAATCCTTGTCCACTGATGACTTGTCAATTTGATATCGTAGCATATTTTAGTTGAAGAAAGACTATCCTTGATTGCTAAAAATCGTTAGAATTTCACCATGTGAAAAAGTAAAAACATATTCATGTAAATTAATCCTTTTTTAATCTGAAACTTAAACCGACAATTCGTCATGGAAGCTCCGATTTACACCAGACAAAATATTATATTTCAAAATAATAAAAAACGGAAGACAAACTGGGTAGAATTTAAAATCACATTTCATCAGCGGTAAAATATTGAAGAGAAAAGTTTTAAAAAAAACAAATGAACATACAAACAAAATCAACGCATGTTAATGGGAAATGAAATATGTTTCTTGCCTATAAATATATCAAGGGCAGTGGATGAGTATGTATTTATGTATGTATGTCTGTATATATGTACCAGATTTGAGAGTGAAATAATTGAGCATGAAAACCTCAAGCGTCAACTTCGAAAGGGATACACCTGTCATATTGGAGAGAACATGGAGGTTTGGAAATGTCAGACATGTTATCGAATTCTGCTTTCTAAGACTGGATATGTCAATTATAGGAAATGTTTTCCGGGACAATTCATGCAAACTCCAGGAACAGACAGTGCAATCTGTAACAAAGTCTGTAAGTCAACTTTTGGTCTTAAAAGACATACGGTGGTGCATAAGCATCAAATCTTATCATCTGATCAGCGGGTTTGATGAGTCATTTGAAGGCTCATGAGAGGAAAGGTTCTGCTGATGGGGTTATAGGATTATGAGGGACGGCTGTGATCTGTAAAGATTATGCTATTGCTATGTATATATATATGTACGTATGAACGTATGTATGAAACCAGGAAAATAAAATAATCGACGACAAAGGTTGTTGCAAGATGATATCGGTCGTATAATTAGGGAACACGAGTATTAATTAATAGATAATAACCTCAAGGCACACTTTCATCTTTCACTTTCTATCTTGGGACAACCATTTCTGACCGCCCTGTCGGCTGGGGCGTTAGAATGCACCGACTGCATCTCTGCAGAGGGGTAAGACTCCCCCAATGGGGCCACCTGTTGGCCGTGGGTGGCAACCCGTGATGCTTAAGGATAGAGCCCAGGTGGATGAGCATTTCATGACAGGCAATACTCCACTTTTACCCTATCTTGGGCTAGACGGGCGGTCGGAGAGGCTCCATCCGATCAATCGGCTGGTCATGTCAAGCCCTAGCATATGATTTTCCCAACCCTATTGCCCTTATGGCAAGCCCCGCCCCTTTTTATCATATGGATGCTAGAAGGCGGTGGCTGCATGCCTACATGTCCTGGGAATGACGTTAAACTGATGCGAGGTTCCAGTTTTGGTTTGGGGAATGTGGAGCACACCTTCATCACCATTGCTCCCTGGTCCACTCTGACCCGGATTGGTAGTACCTGTTAGGGTCCCATCTATGGGTTAAATAGAAAAATGTATTTATTAAAAAATTGTATTATCCATTAAGAATTGATTTATTTCAAAACTTTATCGGCATTAAATGACACATTGAGGTTGATATAAAACAAAACAAAACAATTAAAAAAAAAAACTATTTCTGAGAACAAATTTTGTTCAGGAAAACTCTTCTTCCACAATAATTCAATCTTTTTTTTCTTCCTTTGGGTGGAATTGATATTATGGATCTTAACACCCTTCACTCATCTAAACCCAAAGTACTTGGTACTATTCCAAATGAATCAACAACCCTTTTCTCTGGGATTTGATTTAATATCTCATTTTAGACATCTTGACGCATTCAATTAGAATTTGATTTCCCATCTCCTTGCTTTTTCCATAAGATCTCCATTTGTTTTTTTTTTTTAATCATATTTGACCTAGATTTGGTTTCATATAATTGGTTCGGGTCAAGGCTTTACCTAGTAATTGCTGGCACCCATACATCTAGATTCTTTAAATGGAAAAATGTATTACAATTGACCGATAAAATTTGAGAAAATGTTTAAGAAGGAATAAAATCAAAGAAATTTAACACATATCCAATAATTATCTTATTAGCAAATATTCATTTTACAGGAAATTACAAATATACTAGTAGGACCAGTTTGATAATATAATTATGAAAATTGCATGTTTATTTAAGAGCTATTGAAATTGTTCAATATGTAAAAATTATAGCAATCTTTATTTAAATCTCTCTCACTGTTTTTCTTTCTGTCCTTTTTTTTCACCTTTTCATTGTGTCTGATTGAAACAGATTAGCGTTATTTATTCCGCGCGTTCACCTCTGTCTCTATCTTTCATCTATTTTCTTTCTTCTCATTTTTTCTTTATAATAAAAACGGAATAGTCCATTATTTGGCTGAAGTGACGAAACTCATAAGAAATAAAAATTCGGCGGATAAACAACACCAGATAATGAGGATTTACATTTCTGCATTTCATTCTGGTCTCATTTTTAACCTGTGGACGTTGCAAGATGATAACGGTCGTACAAATAAGTAACACGAGTATTAATATATATATATATTATGAAATTATGTAATTTTATTTCCTGAAAAACTTACTGAGTAAGTTCTGGTCGTCAATGTTCGAAATGCCCCATTACTCAATTATACGATATTTTTAAAAATTCTTTTACAGGTTTCCGGATGTATCAATATCATTGCTAACCTTTACAGGATGTGACAAGCTACAAAAATAGTTGCAACTGGTAGTTTAGTTATATAATTAATGGGTAGCTTATTAATTATATACAGAAGTATGGCCACTATTTTAAAATAACGATTAGTGGAAAACACAGGAAAATGATTGCCACTTTTTTTAGCCCTCTGTTGACATACGCTTCCGGTTCGGCAATGCAAACGTGGGAAGTTACCTAGAAAAAATCAGTTTTTGGGTAACCGTGAGAAAGACAGGCCGTCATGGCGTCTCTCGTTGAAATAGCCAAATTCTCTCACGCGTGTTGTTGATCTGGGCTCTTCAACAAATAGAATATGAGCTTAAAACACAGCAATTCTTGTGTCGCTACTAAAAACAAACAAAACAACATCAGTACATGAGATCAACTCCAGGTTCAGAAACATCTGCCAGATTCAATGATAGATCCACCCCAAATTAATATGGCAGGTAATCGAAGATAGCTGAGAATCAATCGAGTGATAAGCAATTCTCCATGAAGAAAGTAAAGAATATAAGTATTTCTGTGTACAACCACGGGTATACAGGTACACTCTATAGAACAAGATAAGTACGCGTTAATTTTTAGAGTGCTATACAACACTTTTATATCTCCCAATATTCGCTTGCTCTAACGAAATGTTGTTTCTTTGTTTACTTTCAATTAAGTTTTCTGTTGAAACAACCAAATCCATTATCTGAGAATATCTATTATCGTTTCTGATTACTTCAACTTGTCATCTCATATGGGTTGTACAATCTGTTTCAATTAAAAATATTATATAAGACAGCATCTTATGTGTGATTGTGCTATATCTTATAACAGAAGCAGCTACTCGGCATCACCTGGATAGAAGAGAAAAAAAACTAAAATAGTGTTGTAATGTTTAGCAAGGTAGTCTTAAAGATATGTTACTACTGAATAGCTAGTTCAATCCTCACTGAGTGCCTCGTAAAAATACCCACGTAAAAGGAACTTATGTTAATCCACCCTGGAAAAAAATAAATAAGAAAAAAATATTGTTATGCGTTTCTACATTAATTTGTTTAACTTGGAGTTTCACGGATATTTATGAGTAGAGTGTTTTGCTATTTTATCTTTTAAGCGTGGTGTAATGGTTAAAGTCATGGGATATGGACTCGTCGCCCCGAGTTCAAATCCTGGATATGGTAATTGCATTTCACTTAGCGCTAATACCTTGGGAAAAGTATGAATCATACTCTCCGTCTAGCTATGGATAAATAGTAGGGCAGACTGGACTCTTTAACCTTGGTTAGGAAACCGGTCTAGGAGAAGGAAAACTCTGAATTCAAACCTGTTGAACTCCGCTTAAGAAATTGACCTTGTGTCACATCCTGCTCGTACGGAGGGAAAAAAAACATTCTGATCCATTCGGGGGTTTATGGATTTTTCAATATTATTGCTAGTCTATCCAGGTTGAACTACAAAAATAGTTGCAGTGTATTTTTGTTTTCATGTTTTTAAACTTATCTTAAATACTCAAATTCTGAATATGATATATCTCGATGTACTCAAACGTCAAAATTTAAAATTTACTGTAACAGTTGGAGAGAAATGGAAAACGACTGTGCTATTGTAACTTTTAAAAAAGGACAGATGAAATAATATCTAAATGGGAATTAAGAAAACATTAATTGATAATTGAACAAAAAAGACAATGAAACATGATAAGAAAATACATTAATTAATGGGTAACCTATTGATTATATACAGAATCATAGCGTATACTTTAAAATTACGGTTAGTAGAAAAACGCAGGAAGATGATTGCCACTTTTGTTAGCCCTTTGTTGAAATACTCTTACGTTTCGCTAGTGCGAACATGGTAAGTTACCAAGAGAAAATTAGTTCATGGCCCACAGTTGAACGAAACAAACAGTCATGGCATCTCTCGTCGAAGTAGCAACATTTTCTCACGCGTGTGTTGTTGATCTGGGCTCTTCACCAAATTGAATATAAGCTCAAAACAAAGTCTTGTGTCGGTTCTGAGAATAAACAATACAACATAAGTTCAGGAGATCCAACCCAGGTTCAGAAATATCAGTCAGATCCAAAGATAAACAGATCCAGCCCGAATTAATATGACAAATAATCGGATAGATGAGGATCGATCGAGTGATAAGCAAATATAACAGCTACATGAAGAAAACAAAAAAGATAAGTATGACTGTGTACAACCATGGGTATACAGATATACTCTACAGAACAAGGTAAGTACACGTCAGTTTTTAGTATAAGTATAAATCATTCCAGTTAGAAACGAAATTGTAAACTAGTGGATTATCCCGTTCCAGAGGATCCCAAAGTAGAAATAAAGAAAGTCAAAAAGATAAACAGATATTTGAATTTTCTCAGAAATCTGAAAATCTTTGGAATGTGAAAAAAGCAGAGGGTCGATCGATAGGCACATATAACAGCTCCATGAAGAAAGCAAATGATATAAGTATGACTGTGTACAACCACTGGTATACAGGTACACTCTATAGAACAAGATACGTACGCGTTAATTTTTAGAGTGCTATACAACACTTTTATATCACACAATATTCATTTGCTCTGACAAAATGTTGTTTTCTTTGTTTACTTTCAATTAAGTTTTCTGTTGAAACAACCAAATCCATTATCTGAGAAGATTTCTTATCGTTTCTGATTACTTCAACTTGTCGTCTTGGGTTGTGTTATCTGTTTCAATTAAAAATATTATATAAGACAGCTTCTTATTTGTGATTGTGCTATATCCTATACTATAACCGGCTTCTCGGCGTCGCCTGGATTGAGGAGAAAAACAAAGAAAAATGTTTTAGAATATGTTTTAATGGTTAGCAAGGTAGTCTTAAAGATCCGTTACTACTGAATAGCGAGTTCAAATCCTCACTGTGTGCCCCATAAAAATTCCAACGTAAAAAGATGTTAAGTTAATCTGGCCTGAAAAAGGTAAAGAAAAAGTAAAAAAATTGATTGCTTTTCGCTTCCATATTGACTTGTTTAACTATGAGATTCACGGGCATTTTAAGCCGTATTTGAATTCTATTTTTATATCTTCACAGATATGAATCAATTCTTTATATTTTTTGCACAAAAAGCTATAGACGAATATATATATATATATTATATATATATATATATATATATATATATATATATATATATATATATATTTACACACACGCACACAGATATGTGAAGAGATGGAAGTGAATCCGACGGTATGTAGCATATTAAGAAAATTGAAAAAGCACAGGTTTAAATAAATTGAGTGGTAAGTTTATTAGCCCACCCTGCAGTGTTTCGATCTATTAATTAGATCTTCTTCAGGGCATTTGTTGATATAAGGAAAGGTAATAAAAAATTTTATCACAGAATAACGAGAAAAACTGTGATAGTCCTTGTTTATCAGTCTGTTCAAAATTTGAAGTTTGAAGAAAGAACGCTGGAAAGGTGGACGGTTTTGAAATATGACGTCAACTATTCTCCTTTATGGTGTGAGTATGAGTGTGTGTGAGCGTATGTATCGAAAAAAGACCTTGTGCATTTTTTTTAGGTGTTTAGTGTGTGTGATTGCGCGTGTGTGTTTAAATTCAATAAAATAATTAAATATGCACACACACACCACACACACACACACACACACACACATATATATATATATATATATATATATATATATATATATATTATAATTATACACACACACACACACACACCACACACATATATATATATATATATATATATATATACATATTAATTATACACACACACACACACACACACACACACACACACACACATATATATATATATATATATATATATATATATATATATATATACTAAGTCGGTAATTGGTAGGTTTTTGTAGTTTCATCCAGGCATGCCTACATATATACATACATACCAAATGCCCTTTATATGTTCTAGAAGCGGCCACCCGGCCTTGTCTGGGTAGAGGAGGATAATAAAAAGTTAGTCTCGCATATCCATTGCTTATTTTAGTCCTGCATAATTGATTTATATTTTAATTACGAACGCAACCAATGACTTATCTTACTATTCCAATCCTAATTTTAAATATCTTCCCAGGTATAAATAAAATCTTCAATATTTTTGCACAAAAAGCAAGACCTAGTGACACTGAATGTGTATATATATTTACTTTGTTGTCAATTTTTTATTTTCGAATTGCCTACAAAACTGCCCTTTATATATGTATATATGTATAGATGTCTAAATTCCCGCCTTTCCTTGCTAAATTTTCCTAATTTAACTATTTAATTAAAATAGGAAGTAAAGAAAAAATTACGGTTATTTGTTCTTGTTAATCGATTTCTCTTAAGAGTTATCTCTGTGATTTTTGCTGATATTCATTAAGATAAAACCAAACAATTAGAAATCAATAATACTAAGCACATATTTAATAAAATAAAATGTTTAATATCAATTAATCTTAATATCCTGTTCACACTGTAAACCGTTGTATATATAAATACAATTGCATATTTTTAGTATGTAGATATGGCCAATGGTATCAATAATGTAAAACAATTTGATTAATAATTGAGGTTTAAATAAAAATAAAAACATGGATAATGTAACATAAATAACTATGGGAATTGTGAATTGAGTGGTAATATAGATTCGATTACAGGCAGACAAACACACAATCTCCATTATAATAAGATATATTTTTTACTTTTGTAACTTCTGTCAATAGAATTGGGAATTTGTTGTTTATCATTTGTCTGAATATTTAAAATGAGACTTAATAATTTGTATTATTTCCCGGATCCAGAAAAGTATAGAAATTATATAATCCTTTAATTATTTGATTAAATTTAATTAATTTTAATTAGAAGTCACGTATACAATTGGATTGTTAATGACTATATCAAACCTACTACTGAAATGATCGTGCAATGTAACATTTTACCCCTGTGGTCCTCCCTGTCGGCTGGGGCGTGAGAATACACTGACTGCACCTCTTTCGAGGGGTAAGAATACCCCAATGGGGCCACCCGTTGGACTTGGGTGGCGACCCATTATGCTTAAGAATGGAACTCATGTAGCTGAGCAGTTCATGACATGCAACACTCCATTTAGGCTCTTACTTAGGTTAGATGGACGGTCGGAGAGTCCCCCTCCGATCAATCGGCTGGTCACGACTGAGGGTCATCATATCCTGGGAATGACGTTAAACTCTATCTGGTGGTGAGGTTCCAGTTGTAGGTCTGGGGAATATGCGCCACATCACCACTGCTCCCTGGTCCACTCTGACCCAGAGTGGTTGTACCTGTTAGGGTCCCATCTATGGGTTTAATAGAAAACATGAGTTTATACAAAAATCAAAATTGATTATCCATTAAGAATGAGTTCATTTCAAAATGTTGTCGACATTAAATGACCCATTGAGGTTGATAAGCCGTAAAACAAACCAAACCAAACCAAACCAAACCAAACCCCTGTGGTGGAGTCCATAGAAGAACGTTGGTTATGTATTCATGTTTTCTTCTGCAGCAGTGGCCAAGCTTGGATAGTTCATTAGATAGAAGGTAAATGACCGTACAACTGCTGTTATATAGAATGCTGTTTCTCTGATATGTTTAAAATAACACGCATCATATTTGTGTAGTTAGCACTGAGATTGTTCTCCAGGCGTATTGTTGTATTCCAACTCATGCAGGAATAATCGGTTACCGCTTGGAATAATTCCCATTGTATTTTGATAAAGACATCAGATTTTCATATGGTCGTTAACCTATCGAATCTTTAGCATTGGATATCTTTAATAAAATTAGCAAAAATATGTACCATCTGGGCGTAAGTATTTAAGTTTTAATATAAAATACTTTCATTAGAAAGACAAACGAGACTAAAGAACGCATCATTTTTTAAAAATTGGTTTCCATATATGATTTTACATAGAATTACTTTTGAGGTATTTGGTTTGGTTTGTTTTGTTTTACGGCATATCAACCTCGGTGGGTCATTTAATGCCGATAAAGTTTTGAAATAAATCAATTCTTAATGGATAATACATTTTTTTTATAAATACATTTTTCTATTTAACCCATAGATGGGACCCTAACAGGTACTACCACTCCGGGTCAGAGTGGACCAGGGAGCAATGGTGATGAAGGGGTGCTCCAAATTCCCAAAACCTCCAAAACTGGAACCTCACCATCAGATAGATTTTAACGTCATTCCTAGGACATGCAGACCCGCAGCCACCGCCTTCTAGCACCAATATGATAAAAGGGGTTGGGGCTTCCCATAAGGGCAATAGGGTTGGGAAAATCATATAGGTGCTAGGGCTTGACGTGACCGTCCGATTGATCGTAGGGGGCCTCTTCGACCGCCCGTCTAGCCCAAGATAGGGCCTAAGTGGAGTATTGCATGTCATGAACAGCTCATCCACCTGGGCTCTATCCTTAAGCATCAAGGTCGCCACCCACGACCAACAGATGGCCCCATTGGAGGAGTCTTACCCCTCTGCAGAGGTGCAGTCGGAGCAGTTGGGTATAAAACAATAATATTAACAATCAATAACAGATCTTATTGCAAGTTAATATAAATTATCTCTACCAGTTAATCAATAGGTATGAAGGTAATGATAAATCTAAGATAAAAATTATACCGATTTATTAATACACAGGAAAAACAAATATTTAAGGAAAAAGAATTGAATAAGAATTAAGAACTTGAAACCTAGAAACTTTTATTAATGTCTTGATTCGGCATTAATTGACCTGGAAAGGGTTGATATGGCATGAAACAACCAACCAAGCAGAAACCTTAATTCTGGATACAATATATCAGTGCGCCGAGTCGGCAGTGGCCTTAGAATACGCTTATTAGACCGCGGAAGAGGGGTAAGACGCCGCAATAGGGTTACCTGTTGGCCGTGGATGGTAATCACTGATTTATATGGGCGTAGTCCTGGGGGCTGTGTACTCCGTGACTTGCAACTCTCAACTTTGGCGCTTACTTAGGCCAGATGGGCGGGCGGAGAGGCTCCTTTCCGGTCACGTCCAGGTCTGGTACCTATATAATTGTCACAAACCTATAGTCTTGATTGCAAACCACAAAGCTTTTTTTATGGTGGTAAACTGCATCTAGTCCAAACTCTGGAGCTCTGGAGAGTTTGGACTACCACTTCATCACTCTCACTCCCAGATCCACTATGACCCGGAATGGTAGTACCCGTTAGAGTCCCATTGATTATTTAAATAGAAAAAATATCTTTAAAAATATCTTAGAAAAGTGAGTTTTAAAAATATGTTTAAAAAGAATAATTTAAAAAAAAAAATTGTTTAAAATTTAAAAAAAGTAAAATCGTCGGGCGGCCTAAAGTCGGTATCAGCCAATCAGCGAGGGAGTCTATCCCCTTTTCTGTAGTGCTAGACCAAGGAGATTGTTTTTGCATCTGAGGTGGATCACCACACCTACCACCAGCTCTTTACCTTACCGCACAGACCCTTGTGCTACTCATACGCTGAGTTGGCGAGGTCCGGTATCGAACTAGGAACCTTGTGGTTTCTAGCCCAACGCTCTACCGCCTGAGCTAATGAGTTAAAAGTATGTTAAATACCCATCAAGAATGACTAAAGAAAAACATCATCGGCATAAAATAACCGAACAAGGGTTGACATGCCGTAAAATCCAACCAGGTAAACCAGAGTTTCATTGCTGTAGACTTTGCTAATAAATAATATCTAATTCGTTTTGATTATATAATATTCCAGTCGAAATAACAAAATCCTGGCTTTCTTCGTTTAAAAGAATGCCAATACTTTTTTTTTTGTAGAATTGTAATAGTGATCTTATGTAAGAGAGATACTGTATAACATTATAGTATAAATTATTAATGCTTTAATATATTCATGGTAAATATCATATCAAAAAAGAATACAAAGTATCTCACGCAGTTCCTTTACAATATTCCATAAATCAAGTCCTAGATCTTTAACATCAAACATATCAGAACACACATCTTCTCTGCAGAAGCCAATTCCTTCTAGCAAATTCTTTTTTTTTCTTTCTTTTTTTTTTTTTTTTTTTTTTTTGGAAAATGCAGGAAAATAGATTCGCAGTATGGTGACTTAAAGTAAATTATGGAGATGTACAAAAAAGATAAAGTATTAAATTTTATTGATTTACTACTAGAGATGAAAAGAGAACGTTTAAAATTTCTTTCGCTTTGAAAACGACTTTTAATATCGTTTCTTGGCGTGACGTTTGAACCTAAACACGCCTTTGTATCAACAATTATGTCGGCGTTCTTCCTGGCACGCTGATCAAAGTGGGGAAATGTCTATTAAACATTTAGATATTTCAAGCTGTCCGCATCTCTTTTTATTGCATGTCTTTTCTAACGATTTTAAATGCTTTGTTGATGTCATCGGATTAGCGAGAACACGAAAACAGAAAGCGGGAATGATCTGAACGGGTGCACCGGTGTCAGGATATGGACGATATGAGGACCATGGAGATATCCCTCTCCCTCTCTTCTCTCTCTCTCTCTCTCTCTCTCTATATATATATATATATATATATATATATATTATATATATATATATTTAATATACCAAGCGTGTTGGTAGATCTTGCGGAGAGAAAAAACCCGGCAGAGAGTTTGATTGTAAAAATATACTACCACATCAACCAGGAGAAAAAAATTTTGAAAAAGAAAAGACCAGATATTCGTACCAACAAAAATAATCTATATAGTATTTAAAAAAAACAATTTATATATATATATATAAGATATATATATATTCATATCCGCTAGGAGAAGCTAATTTGTAAAATGTGCTCGATACCTAAGTAAGCCAAGTAAAAAGATAATCTACTGAGTCAGACAACCTACTATTAGTTTCGCATAAAGCTCTTCAGGGCTAAAATCTGACTGTCAGATTTTAGCCCTAAAGAGCTTTATGCGAAACTAATAGTAGGTTCGTCTGACTCAGTAGATTATCTTTATATATATATATATATATATATATATATATATATATATATATGGCATCCATCCGTCCACTAGTGACGATGGTATAGTGTTCAAAATGTAGAGATTGATATGGAGGATGAACTGTCACCAATGCAGTAGGTCTCTCTCTCTCTCTATATATATATATATATATATATATATACCAAACTTGTTGGTAAATCCTCGTGGTGAGAAAAAACCCACAAATAGTTTGATTGTAAAAATATACTACCAAACATCAACCGGGGAGAAAACATTTTTGGGAAAAAAGAAAAGACCAAGATAATCGTACCAACAAAAATAATCTATTAGTACAATATTTTGGCCAAAAGAAAAAACAATTTATACGCATATATATATATATAAGATATATATATTCATACAAACCGCCAGGAGACTAAACCTAATAATTAGAGCAAATAATAAAGATAAATCTAGGGAGTCAGACGAACATACTAAAAGTTTCGCCTAATGCTCTTCAGAGCTAAGATCTAATGAGAGTCAGATCTTAGCTCTGAAGAGCATTAAGCGAAACTTTTAGTAGGTTCGTCTGACTCATTCGATTTATATATATATATATATATATATATATATATATATATATATATATATATATATATATGTCTCTCTCTTTATATATTAAACGTTAGTTTAGACTATATAGATTTTAAAAAGAAAAACTCGTTTAGACGATAGATATAAATTAACTTCGGTCACTCCATCCCGAATATATTGAGGTATACGGCCATAAAAAAGGCAATAATATAGTAATTATACGAAAAAAAACCCAAAAAAGAGTTTTTTTTTCTTTTTTCTTCATTCTAGTGCATTTTCCGGTTATTACGCAATAGCTGTCTGACAAAAGTGGGCTCATTTATTGAGTCATCAGCCGAAATAAATTTATAATAACCAAATTTTAAGGTCTTCCTTCTTATTGAAAGTATATATATATATATATATATATATATATATATATTTGAGATTTTTTTTGTATCTGTATCCTTTTTTTTTGGAAGTACACAAATTTGGGCATTAGTGTGAAGCATTAATATGCTATATTATAATAATGTAGTTATCATAATATATTCATCTGGGAATAAATATCAGAAAACTCGGTTGTTTTTTTTTTTTTTGTTTGTGTTTAGTTTCTTTTATTTAGTAGTAATGGTGAATTTTCGAGATTGTAATTTCTCCCTTCTTCATGACTCTCATGTACTTCCAAAAAACGGATACAGATACAAAAATTAATATCTTAAATATATATAATTACTAGAAGCATACGGAGACTCCTAACAACACCATATATATATATATATATATATA
>CM042139.1:9403944-9421444 GCA_023376005.1 Doryteuthis pealeii | reverse complement strand
GAGAAAGAGAGAGATAAAATTGAAAGTAAGTTAGTAATATGATATTTGAAGAAAATTATTTTTTTTTAATAATTTGAATTTAGAAAAAGATAAACAAAAATGAGATCGTGATTTCACAACCATATTTAACATTTGCATCCCGGCATTTCTACTTTCTTCTTCATCTTCTCATCCTTCTCTACTCGAAAGACATATATCCTCATTCCATAAACTACACTCTACCCCGATGTCTCCGTTCTACATCGACGACCGGTGGTCGATACCTGTCAGCTTTGTCTGCGAAGTTTATTTGTATATCTGTGTAATTCTGATCGATCAGTGTCCACCAAGGAGATCATGGCGCGGTGCATGGCGGGATAGGGGAAGGCGTTTTCGCTAGAAAAAATGGAGAAGGGATACGTGAAGAAACAGAATCAGAAAAATGAGTAACTGACTTCAATGTACGTCTTTTACTTTGGCAAAAGAGCGCGTCATCCCAGTAGGATCACGTGGTCAATATATACCCTTTTCTCAATCCCTTTTCTTTTCTTTCTTCTCCATTCAATTCATGCATTATTTCTCTGTCTTCTAATTCTTGTTTATTTTCTGTATGTCCGCTTGTGCTTGGATGGTGCATTAATTTGAACGACAATTGTGGAGACTTGACTTCAAATTCAAAGAATGTTTTATTAAAAGCCATCGGCGTGAATTGGCTTGGTTTGGCTTGTTTTGTTTTACGGCATATCAACCTCAGTTGGTCATTCCCCAAACTTCTAAAACTGGAACCTCACCATCAGATAGAGTTTAATGTCATTCCCTGGACATAAAGACCCTCAGCCACTGCCTTCTAGCACCCGTATGATAAAAAGGGACGGGGCTTGCTATCAGGGCAATGGGGTTTGGGCAATCATATAGGTGCTAGGGCTTGACATGACCAGCCGATTAATCGGAGGGGCCTCTTCAACCGCCCGTCTAAGAAGTGACCTTATGGTATTTCGAAAAACTCTAAATGTCACAAAGTAAGATGTCCCCCCAGCACCCCAAGTTACTTTCCAAACACCCAGAAATTATCAGCCAACTGAGGATCGACCCAGCTACCAAGATTCGAGTCTCTTCAATCTAGTACCGGTTTAGAGATAAGTATACACCTAATATATTTCTATATCAACACATCATCAGTCGATTAGAAGTTAGAGAAATAAAATATGTTTTAGATGAGAATGGAAAAAGTCTAAGGATTAATCATCATAAGGATATGTCATTGTTTCTATTGGACGAGCTGTGAGACGTGGCGAAGTGGGAAAGATGAGAATTTGAGACGAGTCAGACACGATGAGTTGAAAGAGCCAGACATGCTGTTGGTTTTTCGGAGAAATAAAAAAGAAGTGGTCTTGTTTTACTACAAAAAACTCAAAACGGACCAAGGCAAGTTGTTCCCCAAGCAACCCAAGTTAGTGTCCATACTCAAAGCAACAAGGAATTATCAGCCAACTGAGGATCGACCCAGCTACCAAGATTCGAGCCTCTCCAATCTAGTACCGGTTAAGAGATAAGTATACAACTAATACATTTCTATATCAACGCATCATCACTCGATTAGAAGTTAGAGAATAACGTAACAAATGTTGACACGTCATCTCTCCATTCGATAATGAGAGAGTTACATAACAGTAGGTGTGGTGCTCCACTTTTGCAAAAACAATCTACTAGGTTTAGCATTAGCGAAGATGGGATATACTCTCTCGCTGCTCAGATGATACCAACAATTGGCCACTCCGCCATCTTTACTTACTTATTAACTTTACTTATTTGATATATTCTATTGATTGATTTATTTATCTATTTTTTAAAACTTTTTTTCTTTCGTTTTCTAATTCTTGGCGCGAGTCCAATGAATTCCTAGCTGTCGAGATTTTTATTCGACATACTTTCAGAAATCGTCAAGATGTTTGAAAATAATCGAATCACTAATATATAACTGCAATCGATGATTCGGTTGATTGATTTTAAAGGCGTTTCAACTCGTCTATGGTTAATTTATGCTTAAACTTTAGGGAATCGCATGCATTGTGCGTTCATATTTACCATTTTTGTGTGAGGGCTGGTATAGCTCAGTCGGTAGAGCGTTCGGCTAGGAACCACAAGGTTTCGTGTTCGATACCGGCCCTCGCCAACTCAGCGTATGTGTAGCACAGGGATCTGTGCTGTAAAGTAAGCAGCTGATGGTAGGTGTGGCGCCCCACCTCAGACGTTGAAACAATTTCCTTGGTCTAGCGTTTGTGAAAAGGAGATAGACTCCCTCGCTGTATGGCTGATACCGGCATTACTCCGCCCCGACGATTTTACTTTACTTACTAATGTCTTTAGGGGCCAGTTTAGCTCTATCGGTAGAACACCCGCCTAGAAATCGCATGGTTCGCAGTTCGATACCTGTCTCCCCCAACACAGCGCATAGTACCACATATTGGATGAACCTATCTAAGTGGGTAGGATGGTAAGTTTCTAGCTACACCTCAGTAAAAATAATCTTCTTGGTCTACCGCAACCGAAAAGGGGGATAACGCTGTCCGGCTGATACCGGCAATTGCCCATTCTGCCAACTTTACAGACTTATTAAGTTTATTTATTTGATTCAGGGATTTTATTGAGTATCGTTTTCTTTTTTTTCTTTTTTTTAGAGAAACTTTTATTTTCATTTTCAATATGTTGGCCCGATTCCAATGTGTGCTTAGCTACCGACATTTTTATTCGACGCACTTTCAGAAATCTTCAAGATGTACTCTGTTTTAAAATAATCGAATCACTAATATCTAATTTCGATCGGTCATTCACTTGATTGATTGATATTAGTGGCATGTCAACTCGACTAGGATTAGTTTATGCTGAGATTTTCATGAGTTGCATGCATTGTACGTTCATATTCACAATTTTTGTGTAGTTACTTCTTAAGGATCGCTTGAACTCAGTCGGTAGAACATCCGCTTAGGAATCGCATGGTTCCTATTTTGATACCTGTCTCCGCCAACACAGCGCATGAGTAGCACATATTGGATAAAACGATCTGTCAGGTTTAGTGGGGAATTGATGGAAGGTGTGACGCTTCACCTCAGAAAAAAAAAAAAAAAAAAAAACAACAATTTCCTAGGTCTAGCGCTACCGAAAAGGGGATAGACTCCCTCACTGTCCGGCTGATACCGACAATAGGCCATTCTGACAACTTTACTTACTTATTAGCTTTACTTATTTGATACAGAGATTTTATTTGTTTTTGTTTTTTTTAGAAACATTTTTCTTTCGTTTTCTAAATTTTGGCGCGAGTCCAACATTTTTATTTGCCGACATTTTTATTTGACACACTTTCACAAATCGTCAAGATATTTGAAATAATCGAATCACTAATATATAACTGCAATCGATAATTCGATAGATTGATTGAATTTAACGGAATGTCAATTCGTCTAGGGTTAGTTTAATCATAGATTTTAGGGAATTGCATGCATTGTGTGTTCATATTTATAATTTATGTGTAGTTTTTTCTAAAGAGACACACTTATCTCAGTCAGTAGAGCAGCCAGCTAATAATCGCATCGGTTCTAGTTCGATACTGGTCCCCCGCAAACTCAACGCATGAGTAGCACATATTGGATAAACTGATCGGTGTAGTAAAGTGGAAAGCTGATGTTAGGCGTGGCGATTCACCTCAGCAAAAACAATATCCTTAATCTAGCATTAGGGAAAACGATATAGACTCCCTCGCTGTCCGGCTGATACCGACAATAGTCCATTACGCAATTTACTTGTTGGTGGAGACAGATATCAAAATAGGAACCATGCGATTCTAGGCGGATGTTCTAACGACTGAGTTAAAGCGATCCTTTAACAAGTAACTACACAAAATTGTGAATATGAACTTTGCTTATTTATTTTATTGATTTATTTATTTGTTGTTTTTTAAAGAAACTTTTCTTCGTTTTCTATATCCTGGCACGATTCCAATGTGTTCGTAGATGCCGACTTTTTTTTTATTCGGCACACTTTCAGAAATTGTCAAGATATCTTAAAATAATCGAATCACTAATATATAACTGCGATCGATGATTTGATTGATTGATTTTAGGTCTAGGATTGGTTTATGCTTAGATTTTAGGGAATTGCGTGCTTTGTATATTCATATTTACATTTTTTGTGTAGTTACTGCTTTAGGGGTTGGTTAGCATAATCGCTAGAGCAACCACATACGAATCGCCACGCCAACTCAGCGTATGATTAGCACGGATTAGATAATCTGATATGTGCGGTTAAATGGAGAGCTGGTGGGCGGTGTGGTGCCCCATTTCAGCAAAAACAATCTTTTATGTCTAGCATTAGCGAAAAGGGGATAGACTCCTCGCTGTCCGTCTGACAACGACAATAGTCAACTCTGCCAAAATTACTTTCTTATTAAATTTAATTATTTGATACAGGGATTTTATAGATTTATTTATTTGTTTTTTTTTTTTTTTTTGTTTTTTTAGAAAACATTTTTTTCTTTTTCTATATCCTGGCACAATTCCAATGAGTTTATACTGCTGATATTTTTATTCGACACACTTACATAAATCGTCAAGAATATTTTAAAATAATCGAATCACTGTGATCAATGATTTAACTGTGATCGATGATTTCATTGATTGATTTTAACGATGTGTTTGCTGGTCTTGGGTTATTCTATGGTTATATTTTAGGGAAGTGGATGCATTGAGTGTTTATTTTTACAATTTTGTGTAGTTATTTCTTAAGATTATTTTGCACACAGTTATGATATTAAGATTCCCAACCCAATCAGAATAATTTGCAGACAATTATAAGGTTTCAAGTATTCCTATCTAATACTAATATGGTTTCAACTGAATATTTATATTTCATAAGAGTCATTTTGCATACAATTATATAGTTTCAAGTAGCAAATAATCCTTAGTAAAAACATTTATCTTCAAGTTACAAAACTCAAACTAGCCTCATCAGACACACACACACACACATACACATATATATATATATATATATATATATATATATAAATTTCTTGTCTATTAATATCACAGCAATACAATACAGTATATATATATATATATATATATATATATATATATATATATATATATACTGTATTGTATTACTGACATAACACACAGAAAAAGCAGTGTATTAGCCACTTATCATCGGTCCTCTGAAAGTTTTCACATGCGTTCACAGGCGCGTTGTTTTGATGATTAGTGGTTAATACGCTGCTTTGAAACCAATAGTAACAATCGCGCCTTTAATATATTGTACTCTATAACATTATTTAAAAGATTACGGTTATATTCATTTAGCAACCCTTCTGCACAACAGAATGCGACATTAGTTAATTTATTAAACAGTGTTTAGCATGATTGAATTCAATATTTCCTTCACTTAGACTAGTTGCCTAACCAAGGATAAAGAGCCCAATCTGCCCTAGTATTTAACCATAACTGGAGGGAGTATTGTTGGATCCATACATTTAACAAGGGCATTAGCGCTATGTGAAATGCAAACAGCCTCGCTCAGGTATCGAACGCGGTTCGACGAGTCCATTCCCTTCGATTTTAACCATTACACCCCGCGCCTCCATACAAATTACGCTTATATGGCAGCGAGTATTCCTATCGAATACAAATAGTTTCAAACATGATTTTGACTCATAGATTGAACCCTAACTAGTTCTAACACTCCGGGTCAGTGGACCAGGGAGCAACGATGATGATGAGGTGTTCCACATTCACCAAACCTGGAACCTCACCACCAAAGAATTCAACGTCATTTCTAGAACATGAAGATCCTCAGTCACGGCCTTCTAGCACATACACGGTGAAAGGGGCTGGGGCTTGCCATGAGGACAATAGGGTTCGGACAACCGTATAGGTGCTAGGGCTTTACATAACCAGCCGATTGATCGGAGGGCTTCACTGACCGCTCGTCTAGCCTAAGTAAGCGTCTAAATGGAGTATTGCATGTCATGAATTACTCATCTACCAAGATTCCGTCCTTAAACGTAACTGGTTGCCTCCCACGGCCAACAGGGAGCCCCATTGGCGGGATGGAGTTCTACTCCTCTGCAGAGGTGCAGTCTGTGTGTTCTGAAACCCCGACCGCCAGTGCGTCAAGAATGTGTGTATTTGTAATCTGAGTGATGACAAAGTTACTGAAATAATTACTTGCTACTTGCGTGACTTATTCAGATTAAAATGCACATTGTCCTTGTCTTCGTTTCCAGACCAGAAAAATAGTAAGTGGTTTCCACCACTTTGTTTGGTAAACTTTTCTTCATGTTCTTCGAACACGCAATTCCTTTGTAGCTAGGGACTCAGACTTAGTTGCCTTCTTGCACGTTGTAGAAATTAAATGTTATATAGGATTAACTGACTTGTCTTTCTTTTCTTACTGAATATTATGTGTTAGGTAACTCCTTTAGATAACGTTACGCATTTCAAGGAACGGGTGTAAGCTAGCAGTTAACACTTCGCTAATTCTTATATTACCCTATTACCGGGGATAGAATCAGTGTATCTTTAACCTAGCTGAGAGGGCGGTCGACACTTTGAGTATAGATATTTCCAGAGACGACAGAATTGTTGAAATAAGCACTCACTGTTAAAACGGACGCTCTTTCAAATGTACCTCGTGCACTGATTACTAACCGCAGTCTTTGCTAATTTCAACTAACATTGTTAACGCGAAAAGGAAATGATAACCGGTGTAAAACAAAACATTCAATTTCTGCAACGTTCCTATTTTCATCCAAATTCATTAGTTCTACCAACCGAAGATACAACTCAATGTGCCCGTTGGGAAGAAAATTAAAATGACTGTCTGTTCTATTTAAATAACAACAGGAGATTGAAACTGCAGTGTTCCTGTCTAGAACATCCGCCTACAGCATGTGGTGATTTTGCTGTTATTCTTTCAGTTTTTAAACTAACGAGTCACGAGTCCGTTATAATCACATGACAAGGTGAACCCTAAAATCACCCTCATGTACGAACACGGCTTAAGAAGCAACAGACATAGTTGTTTTCTCTTCCGCAGCGACACTTACGGTGTCTGTCTTTGTTTCTACACCAGACAAATACTAAGCTGTTTGTTGTGTTTTCAAATATTTTTTTCAAAACTTTTGTATATATGACAAAAACTTAAATTCAATTGCTTGTTGCGTTAAAGTGATAAAAATAAATTCGTTTAGTTTATTTTTTTTTTACCCCTAAAAAAGTAACAATTTAAAGGAGCTAGGTATTAAACTTTCTTATTTGTTTAAGTCTGTCGGTTGGGACTGTATAAAACGCCGACTGCACCTCTGTTGAGCAGTAAGACC
Organism: Doryteuthis pealeii; assembly: GCA_023376005.1. NCBI lineage: Eukaryota > Metazoa > Mollusca > Cephalopoda > Myopsida > Loliginidae > Doryteuthis > Doryteuthis pealeii. The sequence goes on along the minus strand of CM042139.1, from coordinate 9,414,093 downwards.
TCCTTCCAATTGGGCCACCTGTAAATCTTGGGTTGACCCGTGATGCTTATGGACGGAATCCTGGTGGCTGAGCAATCCGTGACATACTCACACTCCACTTTGATCCTTACTTAGACTAGATCGATAGAAAAGGCCCCCATCCCGATCAATCGTCTGGTTTCTTGAACCCATTTCGACTAACATTATTAAAGCAAAAATGAAATGATTGCCGGCGTTCAATAAACCATTCAAATTTCATAATGGGAGTCCTACATCATCAGAAGGAACAACAAAAGTAGACAATGAAGATACGTTCAGCAAATTTTATATGTTTCTCAGGTTTTACTTAAAAAACATACTATAGAAGGTTGTTCATATCGAAGGGGTTGACCGACTAATAGTGTTAGTAAAAACAATAAGAACACGGACGTAATTTGAGAAATAATATATAAACACGTGCTCTCACGAACATATACTGTTATTAAATAATTGCATAGGCGATAAACTGTCAGTAAACAAGCACCGTTGACTCCATGTAGATTTATATATATATATATATATATATATATATATATATATATATATATATATAGGGTAGGCCAAAAGAAGGGTTACAGTTAACACTTAAACTTAATGAAGTAACTGCAACCCTATTTTTGACCCACCTGTATATTATTTAATCTGTTTCGACGTACCACGTCTCCTCAGTTCGGCCTGACTTCGCAGGCTACTTCAGACGGGATCAAAACCCGACTGATTTTCTCAATCAATCCCCAACCACCGAGCAAACAAATCAACCAACCAACCTAAAGAAAAAGTGAGTACCAGTTTTCTATATCAACCTCCCATGTATGTTGTGTTAATGTGGCATGTCTTCATGTCCTTGCAGACGTTTAAAGCGTTGGCATAGTCTCCCTACCGGTCAGGAGCCTTCTACTCATTCAACCACGGAGAGAGAAAGAAAAATACAATTATAAAAAACGTGATTAAATCTTTCAATCTAACTTGTCGGTTTCTAAAAAAGTCCGGGTTAATTGAGGTCGAATATACAGTTCGGCTAGACTTAGCAGGCTACCTCAACTGGGATTAAAACGCGACCAACCAACCCGCCCCCTAAAGACAGATTGATTACCGAAAGTGAACCTCATCCAGAGAGAGAGAAATACAACTACAAAAAATGTGAACTAAATCTTCGGATCTGTTGGGTGACAAGAGGTTTAATTTTTAGGTTAAAAAAGATGGCTGTAGTTATTTTGGGTGCGTGTTCTAGGTTTGCTTTAACCCCATCATTTAGTTGCCGCACCAAAGGTAGGAATTCAAGGAACAAAAAATGAAGAGACAAATACAAAAAATTTAGTTGTATGATTTAGGCTTTATTCGAGGGTCATAGCCACAACATGACAAGGGAATTTCTCCTTGGACAGAAGTAGTGTCTTGTCCGAGTTATTCTCCTGAGGTCTGAAGTGCGTCCTTTTCCCCACACATGCTCGGAGAAGGTTCTTCCGGTGAAGGCTCATGAGAGTTTGTTATTTTTTAAATATATTTTATTTTTATTTTTATTTCAATCGCCACAGATCTAACTTGTCGGTATTAAAAGAATTCCGGGCTAATTGAGGTCAAACGCGAGCTCTTCCATTCTTAAAAGAATATGGGATTATTTGACTATTTGCTTAGATAACGGATCATTGAGTTTATGCCAGAATGAATAATGTTAGAATTGTTAGCATGTTTCAAATAGAGAAACACTTTTTTTCTTCTTCTAAATTATGGCATCGCCGTTGTTGCTAATCAGAACTGAATGTTTAAAGCTAGGATTAAGTTTAAATTGATATGGCAGTGAATATTCAATCCGGATCCATTAGTTTTCTTTCCCAAGTAGAAACACTAATGAAAATTTATTCAATATCAAAGAACAATCTAATTACATTTCCTATCATTACTGTTTGGTGCAGTAATCGTCAAACTGATGAATTCTGTAGAGTTTACCAGTTTAGAATGTTTTGATTTGTAATTTCATTAATAAGTAGACAAATATATTTCGGATATGCTGCAACTTATACTCGTTAAATTGTTTAATGTATCATAAAGTGGTTTGTAGTTAATGAAATATTACTACTATGTTCTGTTTCCGTAATGCAAGTTTATATATATATATTTTTTTTTTTATGTGCTTAATTGAAGTCGTACTTAATTTTGAAAGTTAATTAATTAATTAGGCGGGCACACCTATTAAATGTAAGACTAAACAAATAGAGAAAAATCAATCTCTGTATGTACATTTCGGCTTATTAGGCCTCATCAGCAGAGCTATAGATAGGAAGACCGCCTAGTGCGTGATTCGAAACCCGATTGTCAAGCTGACAGGCGAGCATCTTAGCCCCTACACCAAACGGACTTTCTTTAGATTTTTCGTTTTGTTTAGAAGTAGGTTCCTATTCCTCTTATAGTCACTTCTACACGACAGTATGAGAAGTAGATACACAAGCGATGTGATTATGATATGACTTCTGGTTTCGATATATATATATATATATATATATATATATATATATATATATATATATATATATATATATATATATATGATATAGATAAATACATATATTCATGATGCATATATATATCTATTTGATATAGATAAATTTCATGCACTCATCACAAACACATACGTATATATATATATATATATATATATATATATATATATATATATATATATATATATATATATATATATGGGGGGCGTTGAATTTATCATCTGCTGAAGAGTGAACATGTACTGGAGAATCATATTTGTACTCTGTAGCTGCAAAGTTGACAGATTATATTTGTTTTACTCAAGTGTTCTAAAGGTAGACATTTTGAGAGAAAATGATTGCTGTTAAGAACATTCACAGCTAAATGATTCGTTTTTTGCGGTCACGCGTGTCCAGAAATTGTAGATATTATTACAACTATAGGCAATGCCCAAAAGAAGGAGATATAATAACTAAAATTTCGGTCATGAATCAGCAGGTACGTAATTAACCTTTAGAGACTTCAACTAAAGACTTTCATATTACTCACAGGCAACAGCGTATGTACGCATCCCCCCTCTCTCTCTCTCTCTATCTCTCTCTCTCTCTCTCTACTATATGTATATATCTGCGTATATATATATATATATATAATATATATATATATATATATATATATATATATATTATATATATATATATATATATATATATATATATATATATGATATATATATATATATATATATATATATATATATATATATAGGGAGAGAGAGATAGATAGATAGATAGAGAGAGAGAAATTACATATATACATAGAGATTAGATATATATATATATATATATATATATATATATATATATATATATATATAGAGAGAGAGAGAGAGAGAGAGAGAGAAATTACATGTATACATAGACAGGGAGAGATTTTATATATATATATATATATATATATATATATATATATATATACATACACACACATATATATAGAGAGAGAGATAGAGAGAGAGAGGGGAAGAGGTAGAAAGAGAGTAACTGTGAATGAAAGAAACACGAGCGATATACTAGAAAGACTTATATAAACAATACTATATATATATATATATATATATATATATATATATATATATATTGAAAGACATATAGTTATCTGTCTATTGATGTATCTACCTCTCTTGAGAAATAGTAGTATTTTTTTGGTAAGCCTTTCTAATATATCTTTTTGTTTCTTTCATTCACAGGTAATTACCTGTGAATTACTACAGGTGAAAGTCGGAATAATTCATAATTCAAGATTGAGTGCTTTTTTGTGGTGGGTCGAGATCAGGTGCCTAATATGGTATTAGTGATTGATTGCATTAATGTGTCTCTTGGCTAAAGGGGGAAAAAAAGAAAATAAAGACCAACTATGTTAAACTAAACTCGTCTCTTTTTTAACACTACGATATCAAGAAACGTGTCACGTGACGGTTATTTTTACAGAAAACGTAAACATTTCCTGACATCTCACCATCCGAGATGAAGACCGATTATTGTGGGGAGACATTCCAAAACAGAAGCTCATGAAGATACGAGTGTAAAAATTGCGTGTTATCCTACATCATCCCTCTTTTGAAGCTCCTCACCGGGCAATTAACTCAGCCCAGTCACTTTTAGACATGGGGGGCAGGTGTTGCCTGGGGGATGCCCTCCCCTCCTGGGATCACACCAATAGTACGGAACTTACCTGCCCAGAGGTTCCCTTTGCGCTAATATTCTCTCCCCAGCCATGAACAAAATTGTAAACGAAAGATTCCCTACCTCCAAGAACGAAGCTCGTCCGTATATGTCTGGCCTGTCCGAGGGGATGGGTCGAGAGTAGCGGTTGACTACAGAGATTGAACTCGCTACCTCCTCGTCCTGAGGAGTAGTTCGTAGTCAGACTACTGTCACCGCTGTTGAATATGAAAATTTCGCACGGGTCGGGCAACGCTGAGTGTGATTAGCCCGGAGGTAAGTTCTTGTGGAGGGCAGTTACTTATTAAAGGGTTTTTTTTTATCTTTCTAACTTGAAGAGAGACGTATGGATTTGGCGAGATATTATGCAGGCAGAAAGACTTTTTCAGTGGACTTTTCTGGTTGGAAAAATGATTACCGGGGTTGCTTTCAATTTCACTTTTCACACAAACAATTTATAAAAATTACCATAGTTTCATTGAAAGTCTTTCTGCCTGCAACAATATTACAGCAGTCGTCGCCCAATCCACACGCCTCTCTTCAAGTTAGAAAGATACCCCCCCCCCGTGGTGTGGGAATGTAGGCCTTAAATAATAAGTAACTGCCCTCCACAAGATCTTACATCCGGGCCAATCACACTCAGCGTTGCACGAAAATCAACCGGTCTAGGAAGAAAACTGAATTCAAACTAGCCAGCCCTTTTAAAAGGGACAATAGAATACATCACCTGCAACTAAGCAGAAGGATAAGACCCCCAAGTGGATAACTTGTTGGTCGTGGGTGGTGACCCTTAATAATTAACGCCGGAATCTTGGTGAATTAGCAGTCGATGACATGCACCACTTCCCTTTTGCTTACTCGGAAAACACTATCGGTCGGACACTGCCATATCCAATCAGCCGGCTGATCACATCAAGCCTTAGCACCTATATGATTGTCCCGACCGTAATTATCCAATTACAAAACCCAAACTTTTAGTATATATGCTCTAGAAAATAGCGATGGGGGTCTTAGTGTCCGAAGTATGATGTTAAACTGCATCTAGTTTTAAAAATGAGTTTAACAAATGTAAATGTCCAATAAGAATTAATAAGACAGCGTTTTCGGCCTAAAATAATCCAACAAGGGTTGACATGTGGTAAAATCCAACCAACCAACCAACCAAAATTTTAAAAAAAACCTAATCTACTGTCACATCCCGCCTGTGGCAGAATGAGGCTGTTTGCATTTCATAAAACGCTAATGCTCTTGGGAAAATTATTCCACTATCATCGTTTCAGTAATGGATAAATAGTATGGCAGATAAGACACTTTAACCTTGCGATGACAATCGGCCTGTAATATTACAGCCGGACTTGATTTTAAAAAGATAGCATTACGACAATTTAAACATACACCTAATATATCATGGACTGAGACAAATTTTACATAAACTATTATCTATTTGCGTGCTATGTTGATTCATATATTTACGACTTTCATTAAAATTTGATACGCTAGTGTCATGTTAGTCGATAAACCACAGTGGACGTAATGGAACTCATATCAGAAATCAATAAGGTTTTTACTTTTCTTTTTCTTTTAGTATTAGCCATGCACTTTCACAATAAATAAAATAATCCAATAAATACCATTGGTCTCAAATAAAGTGTTTCTGTTTATTATAAATATACATTTATAAATTTTAGTGAAATAGGTCACTAATTAGGACTGAGCCTATTCTAGTAGTGACCACCCCAAGCGGAGTTTAACAGGTTTGAATTCAGAATTTTCCATCTGCTAGACTGGTTGCCTAACCAAGGTTAAAGAGCCCAGTCTGTTTTACTATTTACCCATAGTTGGAGGAAAGTAGTTGGATTCATACCTTTCCCAATGGTGCTAGCGCTGTGGGAACTGTAGCTTCATCAGGATTTGAATTCGGGTCAAGGAGTCCATTTCCCATGACTCTAACCATTATACCACCTGTATCCAGTTTATTTAGCGACGAGAACATAATCTTTAAAATGTTTTATATACACGTCGGTTAAATCGAACGTAACGGACCTAAATTCCACCATCGTATGTCACCCTGTCGGAAGAAAAGAAAAAATAAAAAATCAGGGAATTAACTGAATTTAATGAAATTTACAGTGTTGATATATTAATGAATAAAAGATATAACGCATCAGTTATTCTATTTAAAAACTTTTACATTTTTTCAGATCACTTAACATTGAACCACGTATCTTTGAGATGTAACACAGATTCCCAAAAATACATGGTTCAAAGTTAACTGACCTGAAAAAATGTGAAAGTTTTTAAATAATGAATAATTGGAAAGGTTAAAATCATTTTCAGGGAAGAAATCACATAGAACTGTTAACAAATGGAGACAGTTTTCAATCATATCATAAACGTACCCCATTACGGTGTTTCAAATTTTCATCGCCATGTTGTTGAAAATCATGTTGATGCGTGTTGATTGGCTATATGCGTTCACATGGTATTTTAAAAGGTTAACTGAGCTGAAGACACGAAGTCAATTAATTTGGGAGTTAAGCGGGGGAAAACATCAAGGCGAAGGGCGATGAATTATAAATGAGACAATAATTATTTATAAGTCTGGTGAGCCAATAAACTAGCATCAACATGATTTTCAACAACCCGTGTTTTCGGAGCTCACTCAAGGGCGCTGGAAGCAGCATAAGCATCACCAAATTTATTGAACACGAATGAGATTAGATATAGAAAATAAAATGGCAGAAGTTACTTTTTCAAAATAAGAAATTTCAAAATGACGTAAAGAACGATTTTAATGCAATTTAATAAAATAAAAAAAAAATCTGAACAGAGACCGAGGTTATTGATGCTTGAATGTTGTGTTTATACACAATTAAGATGAGGAAACTGTCCAAAATATCAAAATTATTCATATTAAGCTCCTCTCATGAATATATTATATAAATATATCTTTAAAATAATTCCATTTGAATTAAATTCTATAAATTTATAGAGTCGAAATAGAGCTTGTTAGCACAATATATACGTATCTTATTTATCTATACCTTAAACTGCCAGATTTGATTCCATGTTTTTATATACTTTCATACTGTTACAGAAAAACAAAACTTGGATTAACGTTGCATCACACCAGGTTCTTTTCTATATGGCGAAAGTCGCACTCCATGGATTTATTGACAATATATTACTCGGATTACATCATGTTTTTTCAAATGTATTCAGGAATGCTATTTACATTCGGTTGCGTGGCTGGATTATTTTTAACAACTTTTTTTTAATACAGGTTTATTTTCAAACTTTGAGTTTTCACACCGATTTTTGAGACTTTTATGTTTAAAATTAAAAAATACATTATTCTTTAACCAAAAATAAATTATTATACATTTTTAAAAGACATTCCAGACCAGAACGTGAGCGTTAGTTAAACTTCTAGGGCCATCCGTTAATTTTCCTTTCTTCAATTCACCAAAAAAGACTAATGTCTATACAAGTCTACAATTGTTTTTATTTTACTTTTAAAATAATTCCATTTGAATTCCATTTTATAAATATCATAGAGTCGAAACAGGCGCTTGTTAGCACAATACATACTATTGTTTGTCTTTATCTATACTTCATACTGTCGAATTTGATTCCATTTGTTATACACTTATTATAAGTATAAGTATATTTGTATTGGATCATCTACAGTAAATCGTTATTGATGAGGGTCTTAATTATTTATAGACTATTGTTCGCGTGTAAGAAATTACATATGAATCATGTTTTCTTTGTCTCTTTCTTAATGAGATATGTTTGTGGCATTGTGACCACGCAATGTTGTAATTGATAAGGCGATGAGTCATACCTTCTGTCTTTTATACATAAAATAAGTAGTTAGTTTATTGGGTTTTACGGTATGTCAACCCTTGTTAAGGCTATTTTATGCCAAAAACATTTTCTTTTAGTCATGCTTAAAGGATACAGATCTTTAAAAAAAAATATTCAAAAACATTTTTCTATGTAACCCATACATGACACCCTAATAGGTACTACACTTCGGTTCAGTGTGGAACTGGGAGTAATGGTGATGAGGAGTACCCCACATTCCTCAGATCTCTTGAAATCTAACTTTAACACCAGGTAGAGTAACGTCATACCCAGGACATTGAGACCCTCAGCTACCTCCTTCTAACACAGGATTGAACTTGCAGCCCAGTGATAACTCTCATTCAGAACTGTCTTAACTCAACGCCTATATCCAGTTTGTTGAGGATACTTAGGAAGTCTCCTCATGCCTTTATTATTTTTCTGTCACTTAAACTTCTGTGAAAACCACTTACATAATCTATGCGTAGACTATTGTCAACCTCCTGTATTTCTGATGGGATGGACCCTTTTCATATCACGGGCGGGACTTTCCATGGAATATTACAGAAAACCCGCGAAATACGTGAAGTCACGTGGGACAGAGTTAACCCTCCGTTCCAGCTTGGATGTCAGGCAGAAAGCATGTCTGCCTTAGCTGGGTTCAAATGCACGCGCGCGTTATGTTAGTTAGAAGAAGAAGTTTAAGCAATAAAAGTTTAAACAAATAATATGGTGTTCTTGCTTGATGAATGTATTGGCAAAAAGACTGACCAGGAAGAAGGAATACATCAAAGACGAACAGCCAACAAGAATCTAGAAATAGAATTCAACATGGGGAGAAAGAATAGAAACGACCAGAGATCACCAAATGGTAAAAAAAGTAAGTAATGCAAAATACATATGCATCTCTCTGTCTACCTGTGTTTATTCTCTCCCTACTATTCAATAAAAAACACTTGTGTATATACCCAACATGGGTATATGTGTGTGAGTATGTAACACCACCAATAAAATCTGTAGGAAAGCCTTTTAACGAAAAAAATACTACTAGTACTAGTGCTACTATTACTACTAATGCAGATTGTCACTTCAAATTTATTCCACTGGAAAAATAAAATTGTAATTTATTTTCTAAAATAACAGTCGTGAATTAACTTAAATAGTCCAGTCTCAGGAGTGCAATTTGATATCGTTTTTGTCTTGAGTTGAATTATTTTTTAAATAAATTACTTTCAATGATAATAACAATTTGTCCAGTATGAACATGCCAGGTTATTTACGGCAAATAAATGCATAAAAGAAGAGAAAAAAAAAGATTAAATGTAAATATTCCCACTCGGGAATATTTTGATTTCACTTCAGCAGCAAGTCATAAAATTGTATTTGAAATCTGGTCGCATTATCGAAACACACTGTAATAGGAAGACGGGAACGTTCAATAAAATTGTGTTTATTTTGCTGAATTTTAAAGACAATTCTAAGTGACAGATATATCTAGGTTCAATCCTGGTCAAGGGCGACAGTAACATAGAAAATAAGTAACACAGCTTAACACCTGTACCCCAGCTAGGATTAGTGAAATGAAAACAGCATACCCCCGTGAAGTGAATAAAGGGTTAGGTTCAAAGTTTCGTGATGGCTCCCGATTACGACAAAAAGTTTCCCGAGTTCAACAAGAAGGTTCCCCAAGTTCGCGAACGCTCCCGAGTCCGACCAGAAATACCTGAAGACGGCCTTGGGGAACATCGGTCGAAACCTTGTACAGATAACAATAAAGATTAGGACAATAGTCCGAATAATCCAAATTATACTAAAATTGTGTTTGCTTGTCTAGATTATTTTATGGCACATCAAACTCGGTGGGTCATTTAATGCTGACAGTTTTGACGGATTCGTAATTCATTCTTGATGGATAGATGGGAGCCTAACAGGTACCTTCACTCCATCTCAGAGAAAAGATGATGAAGTGATGCTCCACATTCCACAAACCTCCAGAACTATAACCTCACCATCAGTTTGAGTTTAACGTCATACCCAAGACAGTAAGGCCCTCACTCACCGCCTTCAAGCATATATATGG
>CM042139.1:9383944-9401444 GCA_023376005.1 Doryteuthis pealeii | reverse complement strand
TTGATAGAATCTCAAATTCCACTTTCTTTATGAAGGTAATTATGTGAGAAATATCAAACAACAATTTCACTTTAATCTATTAATAATGAAGACTCTATTTGTCAGTAACCAAACAATATCACTGCTTAAGTCACAATTACCAAAATCTTCAATACATAGTAAAGTAAAGTAAAGTCGACGGGGCGGCCTAAAGTCGGTATCAGCCAATCAGCGAGGGAGTATATCCCCTTTTCAATAGCGCTAGACCAAGGAGATTGTTTTGGCGTCTAAGGTGGAACGCCACACCTACCATCAGCTCCTTACTTTACCGCACAGATCCCTGTGCTACTCATACGCTGAGTTGGCGTGGACTATTATCGAACTAGGAACCTTGTGGTTTCGAGCCGAACGCTCTACCGACTGAGAAATAAAAACTGTTCCTTATAATTCAACGTTTGAAGCCTTTCCATTGGAATAGATAAAATATATATTATCTAAATAATTAGACTATATAAACTATGAAATTAATTTTTAAAAATATGTTATTTAAATGGACCAAACTATTTGCCAAATTTGTAATCGATTCTAAAAATTATGTTTTCCGCTGTATTTTTTTTTTTCAATAACAAGAAGTTAACTAAAAGTTTACAAATGAATAAATAAATATTTATAAGAGAGAGAGAGAGACAGAGAGAGAGAGGCGTCTGGTGTAATGGTTAGTCGTAGTAAATGGACACAACGAGACGAGTTCAAATCCTGAAGTCTGTTTGCATTTTACATAGCGCTAATACCATTGGGAAAGGTCTGCATCCAATTACTCTCCATCCAACTATGGTTAACTGCTAGGACAGACTGGACTTTTTAACCATTACAAGATAACCAATCTAAGAAAATTAAAACTCTGAATTCAAACCTGTTAAATTCCGCTTAAGAAATTGTGTTACATAATTATTATATTCCTAATATTTATGTACAGTAGCAACCAAAATGGCTGTTATAAGTCGCAGCCCACGGCCTTGAAGGATTAAATGACAAGGCTTGACCTCATTCTGCTCCTTCCAGTGGATACCGTGAGAATCGGCGGAGAAGACCCTCTTCCGGTTTAGATTAGAAAGAGATTTTTAGTAAGATCAGCCAAAGTCGTGTTATGCACGCTCCGACTCAATCTGCGCAGCTAGTCTGGTGGGGATTTTGAAATGAAATATGATATAAGTAAATCGAAGTCTTGTGTTATTATCTAAAAACTACCAATAACACAGGGCTTCTGATAAAGAGAAATCCCCAATGGAAGACAAGACACAAAGTCCCCAAGACGAAGTCCAGACGCTAGAAGAGACGCGAGAAGAAGAGAAGTAAGAAAGCAAGGACAGAGAGTATAAAACAATTGACCTTGTGTTACATCCCGTTTGTGCGGAGGGCTTATGATAATATAATAGCTCTGTTTACTTCCCTATGACATGTTTTTGAGCGGTATTTTATTGTTGGCCGCTGATATTATTCACAATTGTAAGGATGTTTGTCGATTTACGTGAGTCGTATCGATTAAGTGTAAGTTAAGTCTGGTAAATATAATTTGACTTGAAAGAATATATGTGGAATTTTTAGCTGCAATTTAGATGAGATAATTTTCTCGCCTGTGGCTTAGTGGCCTGTTTTTTATTTGGTGGTGGTGGGGGTGATCAGATAGAAAAAATAAGTAGACCAGACGGCTTTTGAGAAAGTTGAATAAACTAAAACATCTACTTAGAAAAGAAAGCATTTTATTCCTTCTATATTTTTTGTTATTTTTATCCTCTAGGATCAGTTTGTTACGTATCTATTCTATGCGAGTAAAATGGGGAAATCAATCCGACAGTATGTGCAAAAAGATAGAAAAACACGAAATGTTTAAAAAGATGAATATTTATTCTTGCTTGTAATGTCGACGCTATCACGTTTCGGTTTTGTAAAATTCTTCATGTCACATGGTGAAATCGCGTGTGGAAATGTTAGGATCCTTATTGTAAGGTTATGAGCAGTGTTGGTCGTATATACCGGGGCCTAATCTATGTCAGTGTGAAACCTTTTCTTTTATGGTATCTAATAAGGTTCGGAGTTCACACTAAATAGGGCAAGAAACAGGCGATATCCCGCACAAACAATCACAGATGCGCACTATGCTGATGACCTGGCACTTCTTGCAGATGCACCGACACAGGCTGAATCATTTCTACATAGCTTAGAGGAGGCAGCAAAGTATATAGGCCTCCAAGTGAACTCCGATAAAACCGAGTTCATGAGTTTCAAAAATAAAGGAAACATCTCCACACTCAACGGCAAGCCTCTTAAGCCAGTAGAACAATTCACGCCCGTGTAGCCCAAGAAAGGGCCAAAGTGGAGTATTGCAAGTCATGAACTGCTCATCCACCTGGACTCTATCCTTAAGCATCACAGGTCGCCACCCACGGCCAACAAGTGGCCCCATTGAGGGAGTCTTACCCATCTGCAGAGGTGCAGTCGGTGCATTTTAACGCCCCACCGACAGGGAGGAAACGGCATATGTGTTATAAATGTTATACTAATTCAACAATTAATGTACGTATTCATTTTGTTTCCCGGTTTAGCTCAGTCGGTAGAGCGTCCGCCTCAGAACCATAAGTTTCCGGATTCGATACTGGGCCCTCGCCCACTCAACGTAAGACTAGCACAGCTTCTGCGCGGTAAACTGGTGAGCTAACGGTAGGTGTGGCACCCCACCTCAGATACATAATTTTCCTCTGTCTATATCTAGTGGAAAGAGGAAATATTCCTCTAAGTTCGGCTGATACTGTCAATAGGTCACTCCGCCTACTTTACTTTTAGAGATAGCAGTCTCTCTACGCGGTAAATCACGCCCACTTTTCATCTTACTTGTACCTCAGGGCATAATTTTGAGTCCTTGAGTTTGAGACATAGAGTTTTTTTTGTGCAGTTTCTAGTTTTCCGACTTTTTCCTAACCATTTCTTATAACAATATCAAATTCGATTTAGATATGCTGTTAATGTATTGCTAATTAGTGTGTATAGATCTCGCAAATGTTATTTTATACTAGAAAATGTATTCAGACCCTGGGCGGATGTATATAAGCTTTAATGTAAGGAAATATTATATTAGAAACACCACCGAAACTAAATAAGAACGAATATAAAAATATTACACTTATGTTAATATATATGGGATTTGCTTTTTTGTTTGAGATTAACGTAATAGTATTAGAAATCAGTTAAGCAAATAATTATTATTAGTTTTGTTAAAATAATTATGCAAATTATTCCCAATATATACTATGTTTTTTCTCAGAGATATTTAAGTCATATTTCAGGATTTTAAATGCATTAATAACATGGGCAGTTCTGCGGCAAATCTAACCCATATATAGTTTAATAGAGACATCGTTAATAAATAAGCTAATTGGTCAGGATTGAATCTGCAGCCCAGAGATAACGGTCACTTAGAAATATATTAACTCAACGCCTATATCCGTTGAGCCATGTGTCCAATTGAAGTCCGACAAGAAATACCTGAAGATAACCAGGAGGGCACCTCGGCCGAAACGTTGTGTAGATAACAATAAATGTGAAGAAAATAATCAGAATAATACAAATAATACAAATTATGAAGCCTCAACTCAATAACGCGCTTATAGAACCACATTTGGTGGCGTGACCAGGATTCGACACTGAGAGATCCCCACAGAGCATCTGCATCCCAACAGGTATCTTACGACGCATGATACGACCCTGAGATTTCCCCACATCACATCCACATCAAGAATTCAGCATAAATATATCCACGGCGCATCTAAAATACATTCGGTGACATGAAACGACCCTGAATAAAAAGTCCCACAGAAAAAGAAATAAAAAAGAGAAATAACTAATCCAGCACCCAAGAAGCTCCTGAAAACAACCAGCACCCAAGAAATCGCCTCGGCATTTCCTCACCTATATTAAGATGATTAAAAAACAGAAATCACCCCCAAGAAGCATTGGCACAATTTAAGAGACAATTTTCCTTCAACGCTGTATTGTTTGAACAAATAGTCGGTCTGTTTTTTTTTTGTTTGTTTGTTTTTGTATACACATATAGTCAGTCTGTTACTTTTAAGATATTTAATTTATATAAAATACGATTATCTACTATTCCCTGTGTGGCCCGCATTTGGGTCTGGGAATCTCTCCAAGATCTGTTTCCTTATTACAATCACCGCTTATTGATATTAAAGTGATAAACTATAAATTGAATAGAACATTCTTAACCCGAAAGTAAATGTTGCCTAGTTCAAAATCGACACGCAGGCCGTTCGAAAGTGATTATAAAGATCAGATTGTTGGTAGTCACTGAAGCATGCAGTGACGCAGACAAAGGTTCCTCGAACAAAAGACCAGTTAGCAACATGGCGTGAATGACCCTACAAAATTGCATCAAAAACTCAAACTGTTCAACCGTAGCGACATTCTCTTGTTATTGTTCGTTGAAGCTAAGAAATATTACTAGATGTACTATAAAGCAGAAAGACAACCAGAAAAAAATATGAGTATAATAGAGTTTAGATCAAAATCTATTGTTAACGATACGTCAAAATATGTTTTTGAACTGAATACATTCTTTTAAGGATAAAAGAACATGTAGTAAGTGATATAGTCGGCTGGGTGTTTGGTGTTACAGCATGTCAAACCTTGTTGAGTTATTTTATACCTAATCGTGGCCAATAAACTGTTTAGGTCAATCGGTATAGCATTCGTTTGGAACCTTAAGGTTTCTTGTTCGATACCGGCTAATTCAGCGATTGAGTAGCACAGTGATCTGTAGGATGAGGTGAGTAGGTTATGGTAGGCGTGACGCTAAGAACAATGTCCTTGGTCTAGTGCTGTTGAAAAGGGGATATTGTCCCCAGCTGTTTGGCTGATACCGACTTTAGGCCACGACGATGACTTTGAACTACATATTTATAATGGTACAGTTGTGTGGCTGGTTCGTTGGTTGGTTTTACAGCATGTCAAACCTTGTTGAATTATTTTATACCTAATCGTGGCCAATAAACTGTTTAGGTCAATCGGTAGAGCATTCGCTTAAGAACCTCAAGGTTTCTTGTTCGATACCGGCTAACTCACTGTTTGAGTGGCATAGGGATCTGTGCGGTGAAATGAGGAGGTTATAGCAGGTGTGACGTTAAGAAATAAAGATCTGGTGATGTTGAAAAGGGGATAGTCTCCCCCGCTGTTTGGCTGATACCGACTTTAGGCCACGACTATGATTTTGAAATTAATTTTTTTTAATGATTAAATAACATGTATTTACTGATACCGTTGTATGGCTGATTTGTTGGTTGGTTGGTTGGTTTTACAGCATGTTAAAAATTGTTGAGTTATTTTATACCAAAGCCAACTCAACAATAATTGTCAACAATTATATATAGTTTGGAAATTAATACTTTTTTTTTCAGAATAGATAACATGTACTAATTAGTTTCAATAAATTGCCTACTACTTATATCTCTAAATATACTGTTACTGAGGTAGGACACATTCAAAACAGGTAGGCTACATACTATAACAGAATGAAAAAGGTAGGCCCACATACTATAACGGCATCGACATTTGTCTTTTACTGGATTATAGTGACATACATTATAGTATGTAGCCTACCTGTTTTGAATGTGTCCTACCTCAGTAAGAGTATATTTATAGATATAAGTTGTAGGTAATTTATTGAAACTAATTGTTTTTCACATATATTCAATTTCAAGAAATGCAATCAAGTCATAAGCTGTATATAGTAATTGAAAATAATTAAAAAAAATAATTTATCCATAATTTACACGAATCAGAGATCTATTTAATTCTAAAATATTCTAAAATTCTGAAATAGGGTTAGGGTTAGCAGTTATTATTATAACCTTATAATATGCTTTTTTATGGTAGGTCACATACTATAAGAGATACATGATTTTGTAGGCCGCATTCAAAAGGTAGGCCACATACTATAATGGTATCCAAATGTCTTACTATCTTATCTTCTAAGGCATCTTGAATATTGTTCATGAGTTGAATTAGCCCTTTTGGCTGGTGTTTTAGAATACACCGACTGTTTACGGGACACTGCTGGAGAAGCAAGGACGAACTCATAAGCAGCGTCCTCCAGTGGAAGCCAGCACATGGCACGCCAGTGTGGGCCGACCAGCAAAGACGTACATTGATCAGCTCTGCGCGGATACAGGATGCTGCATAGAAGACCTCCCGAGAATGATGAGCGATAGGAACGGATGGAGAGATAGTGTCATGGATATCCGTGCCAACAGCGCGACATGATGATGATGATGATGATCTTCTCTTAGACTTCCTAACCCTGCAGAAGAACAAGTGTTATCAGAAGAATTAAGCAATTTGTAACCTGAAGAGAGCAATTTGCCTTGGTGGGGTGTGGAGGTGTATGTGAGGAGGGGTGCGGCAGTGAAGGGGGTGTGGGGGGTGCGGTGAGGGTGAAGTTGTTTTTAGCATGTGCGCCAGAAGAACAAGTGCGATCGGCTTACTTTGTCATTTTATACCAGACTCTAACCAACTGCTTGTGCTAAGCAACAGTCTCTACTGACCATCCAGCTATGATATCGCAGTCCAACATTTTAGTTAGTACACCACAATAACTCCTTCCATATATCCGTGATAAAATTATGTGTATTAGGAATAGCTACTGGAAGCTATAAGTGAAATTAGTATTATTTGGATTATTCAGACTATATTCCTCATCTTCATTGTTATCTGTACAACGTTTCCGTCGATATGCCCACCGGCCTAATAATCTAATTTGGATTATTTGGATTAACTAGATTATTTGAACTATTGTTCTCGAGTATTTGAATGTCTGTAAATTATCTGATCTTAGTTTTTATATAAAACCATGTGCCTGTTTCGAAACCTAGAGTTCAAACTGCCATCCATGTTTTAACTACCATAAATGCATTATTACAAGATAGCTTCTACTTGAATAGTTTTATCATGTGGGCTGTAACTGAGGGTATATATTTTGCTTATTTACTTTTATTTTGACACCAACGAAGATGATCTTGATCCATATCTCAATACGCGTGTTGCTTAATTGTACGGCCGTCACTATCTTGGAACACCCTCTGGTTAAAAATAATCATCCAATACTAAAATGTAAATCATGACTATCTGATGTTGTTTATGAGCCAAATTCTTAATTCTTATATGAGTGTCGTCACCTCGGCTAAATAATGGACTATTCCGTTTTTATTATTAAGAAATAAAAGGAAGAAAAAGGACACGGTACAAAAAATTAATATAAGAGAGTATGCGTAGATAGAGAGAGTGGGAGTTGGGAAGCGATAACGCTAATACTTTTCAAACGAAAAAGCTGAAAAGAAAGAAAGAAGTAAAGCGTGAGCGACAGTTAAATCAATATATAAATATTATAATATATATTATAATATATTATAATAATTATAATATATATTATTATATTTATAAATATTGAACTAAATTTGGAATAACTCTTAAGTAAACAATCAAACGTTGTAATAATCAAACTATCAAACAACGGTATATCTACGGATGTTGCTAATTTAAATTAATGTAAGATTGAGTTGGAACATGTTTTTTTGATATCAGAATGGAAAATAATTAAACCACTTACACGTACGGTTTCAATAAAATTTAAAAATGCCCCACGGGACAATAATTTAATGAAGTTTGATAGGAAATGTTCGATATTGTCAACAACATCAAATTCCAGAAAATTAACATGTTCTAACCACAACGCAGAAAAGCTATTAACAGAACTGACACATCAACTTTAATCCGTGTTAATGCTTATAAGACGAGAATGCTTTCTTGCATGACGCCACAAGATATCTATATTAAAACTCGTCTTCCTTAATTCTACGACCGTTAACATCTTGCAACATCCTCTGATTAAAAATGAGACCGTCCAAATCGTCCAGGATGAAATGCAAAATTATAAATACTTATCATCTCGTGTTGCTTATCCGGCGAAATCTTTTTTCTTCGTCCCCTCAGCTATATATGAGATTATTCCGTTTTTATCGTAATAAAAGGGAAGAAAAGGACATGCCACACAGAAAATATAGATCTCTGCAGAGGGGCAATCGGCTTATTTTATTTCGTTTTGTTTGTTTTGTTTTGTTTTACGGCATATCAACCTCAGTGGGTTATTTAATGCCGATAAAGTTTTGAAATAAATCAATTCTTAATGGATAATACAATTTTTTTATAAATACATTTTTCTATTTAACCCATAGATGGGACCCTAACAGGTACTACCACTCCGGGCCAGAGTGGACCAGGGAGCAATGGTGATAAAGGGGTGCTCCACATTCCCCAAACCTCCAAAACTGGAACCTCACCATCAGATAGAGTTTAACGTCATTCCCAGGACATGTAGACCCGCAGCCACCGCCTTCTAGCACCCATATGATAAAGAGGTTTTGGGGCTTGCCATAAGGACAATAGGGTTGGGACAATCATATAGGTGCTAGGGCTTGACATGACATGATCGGAGGGGGCCAATCGGCTTATTCTACAGTCGACAGAGTGGTACACAATTTGATTCGCTTCATTCAAATGGGATGTAGTAATAAATGAAGGTAAATCAATATGTACAAGGGTGAATCAAAAGTAATGCCCTTTTTTATTTCATGTGAAGTTTTTTTTTAACTCTGAGACCTACATTTAGACCCTAACGAGGCTCAGAGAAATTGTTCGACGAGTATGACCTAACTTGCCAATCGACAATATTCTCCTTCTGCATGACAATGCTCTACCAAACACAAGCATCAGGACAAGGGGAAAAATCGCCTCATTCGGGTGGACAACTTTACCGCATCCTCCATACTCACCAATTTAGCGCCTTCAGACTATCATCTTTTCGTCCCCATGAAAGAGGATTTGAGAGGCCAACATTATTCCAATGACAAGTAAGTGAAATACGTAGTGAAGAAGTGGCTCAAAGAACAGTCAACATAATTTTACAGGGCAGGGATATATGCTTTCATTCAGAGGTGGAACATTGTTATTGAGAGAAACTGTGACTCTGTGGAGAAGTAGGATGTGACCCATAGCAGAACAGTTTCACTTTTATGTATGATACATGTTCCTGTATTGGTAATTATACCAGTCGTAAACAATATGTCATTACTTTCTGGTACTCCAACATATTTTGTTTTCTCAAACCGGACGAGCCAGATGCATCCAGCAATTGAATGTCAATAATATCGAACCATAATTTTCCTTAACAATTGAATATATAAAAAAAAAAGATTCTTATTATGTACGTTCGATGGACGATGCTGACAACTAATATATAATTAAAACGTTATTCATTGTGTTTTCTCGGACGAAACTGATCGGACATTTCGTTTAAATTCTTGCCAATCATTTTCCATTATTCGATCCGTAACGAAAAGAATCGAACATTATGAATCTCCGTCCATCTGACCGAGGCTTTTTGTTATCGATATTATTAAATATGTGTTTTTATTTACGTATCTTTTCAAGCGTTTCTCATTTTATGTATATTTATGTTTCGACCGGAAAGAACGTTCTGCTTGGTTGATCTCTTGTTGATTCGTTGGCTGGTTGGTTTTTACGGCATGTCAACCTTGTTGGGTCATTTAGGCAGAAAACATTTGGTTTTATTCATTCTTGATAGTAATATCTTTTTTTTTAAACATCGTTTTATAACTCAATTTGTATATTTACCTCATAGATGGGGACCACAACACGATCATTCCGGATCAGATTTAACCTGGGAGTAATGATGAAGTGATACTCCTCCTTCCCCGAGTTCCAGAACTAGAATCACACACATACACACACATACACACACACACACACATATATATATATATATATATATTAGTGTGTGTGTGTGTATGTGTGTGTGTGTGTGTGTGTGTGGAGAAAAGTAAACAAACACGGGATGCTATGGAAACTGGATGTTTATTGTCGACGATGCAACGTTTCGGTCATTCAGACCTTCAATGAAGGACATTTTCAAAATGGTGAACACAGTAGGTTGTCAGTAGGGGCAAGGGTGGTTGGGGGTGGTCAGTGGATTTTCTCTTCTCTAGATGGGGAGTGTTTATATGGTGATGCAGGTGTGAGTCCAGAATGTTTGATGATGGGGGTGGGTCAAGATGAATGAGTGTGTGTATGTGAGTATGTCTGTTTTAATTGTCTTTTATATATATGTGTGTTTGGAAACTGTCTACTTTTTTACATATTGTCGGATTAAATATTTTTTCCATATATGGATTTAATATCCAGTAACTATTTATGCGTACTTGCAATTATCAGACGGTCAAAATGTTAAGATTTTTTTTAAAATCTTAACATTTTGACCATCTGATGATTGCGAGTAGGCATGAAACTGTAAATTACGGGATATTATATCCATAATATTCAATCTTTGATTTTATAACTGCTCTGCCATTTTAGCATTGAGCACCTTCATATACTAATACTCCATATGTATTCTCCATCATATTTCTTGTGCATATATATAACAGGAAGCGCATGGGTAATGGTTAAAGTCATGCGAAATGGACTCGTCGCCGCGAGTTCAAATCTGGACGTGGTAATTGCATTTCATTTAGCGCTAATACCTTGGGAAATGTATGAATCCTACTCTCCCTCCAGCTATGGGTAAATAGTAGGGCAGACTGAGCTCTTTAGCCTTGGTTAGGCAACCGGTCTAGGAAAAGGAAAACTGAATTCAAATCTTAAGAATTTTACCTTGTGTCACATCCTTCTCGTATATATATATATATATATATATATATATATATATATATATATATAAGTTAAGAGAAAGGAAATGAATCCGACGGTATGAGTATAGATAACACGATATGAAAACAACACAATTTCTTCTTTTGTCAAAAACTGTTACAATAAGATATACATGACTGTCGCTGACCGAGAAAGCGTGGCGGATGTGCTTATATTTGAAACTACCGCATAACTTTTTGCAACATCAATGTTTTCGTTTTGAATTCATATTATTTTCGTCCCCACTCTCGATAAGTACGGAGTAAAAAAACACGCTCTAAAGATGATTTTTATAAATCGAAATATTGTTCAATATTAGCTATGAATATTATATAAAATGTTTTCACTTTAACAGCATACTGTATTGTTTTCATATCCTTATATATATATATATATATATATATATATATATATATATATATATATATATGTTTGTGTGCGTGTTCAGACATAGAGCACAGTATCATGTACCTGTGTACACACACACACACACAGTATCATGATGAATGAGTGTGATGCATTAAAATGAAGTTTAATTTATTTTACCTACCTTCGCTTCATAAATAATCTCCCACTACTTTTTATCCATCTAATCTCTAGTTCTCTTTCAACGTGTCTAGTTACTGACATGACACTATAAGTGACTGAGAGAAATCTATTTTGACAAACAAATCTGCCATAAGTTCCTTACCTGCCCGAGAAGACACAGAAAGTGTTAACTCGGTTTTAAAACATGCCAGTTCCTAATCATATTCTGCGACGAGAGGAAATTGAGTTGTCACTGTGTAACAATATAGCAGTCTGGTCGTCTTGTCTGGAGCGTAGAAAATCTGCGATTTTATGACGTCCCAAGGGAGAACGATAGGACTGCTATTATTTTTTTACCTGTTGCCTATGGCCTGTCTCTTCCTGCAATGTGTTTCCTTAGTAATTATATCTGCACTTGCTTTTACGAGGTTCATGGATGAATATACAAGCCTCGGTGTGGAAGAGAGCATAATTGGACTAGCAGTTTTTGGTTTTTATCTTCTAGATAACATCTGTACTGAGATTCTTTTTTCAATTTGTTATTTTCGGACAAATTCTGTGGCTTGGAGATAGCTGAATAGAACACACACACACACACACACACACACACACACACATATATATATATATATATATATATTTGAGAAAAACTCAACACGATAATTCCATAATAAATTTATTTCGACCAAAATTGGGGCCTATATTAATCTAAGTTGATTTAATATAGCTCCCCAAAATTCAGTTTCATCAGATGGAAGATCAAGTTAATTTGAATTGCATAACTGAAAAATTTTACTTCTAAAAAAAAATAAAAGAATAAATATAAAAAATATTTTTTTTTTACATTGTAAGACTGTAACCATACTCTTGATCCTTAATTTTCCAACTGTTATCTCCTGGCAAAACACTCGGTTAAAACTGAGAGCGTCCAAGCTGGAATTTAAAAATGCAAATCTTGATTATTTGGTATTGCTTATCCACTGAATTCTTATTTCTTATCAGTGTCGCCCCTTTATCTAAATCATGGACCATTCCGATTCTACTGTAAAGAATGGAAGAAAAAGGAGAAAAAAGGACAATTTGGACGGTCACATAATTAACCAGAGGATGTTGCAAGATGGTTATTGTCGTACTTATAAGAAACACGAGTATTAATATATAGATGGAAATAAATTAATTCAAAATAATTTAGAGAAATGTACTTTATATGTGATTCTAAAAAATGATATGACTGTATTTTTCAACTTGAAAAAGGCCATCTATCAATCCTGAACATATTCTTATGATCTTATTCCTGTTGCCACACGGCTTACTAAATCTCCAAGTGAAGTGTTGATTGTAGCAGCATTCAAAATACGTAACTAAAACTCAGACAGGCAACATAAAATCAACGATGGACAAGAATACAACTAGACTAAAAAATACAGCTTAATAAGAGAAAAGAAAGAAATATCCATTTCTTTATCGAATAAATGTGTGACATTTGTACTCACTGGTCTTCTTCAAGTGTCTTTGTGTTGTACTCCATAGAATTGAACTGAGACTTTTATTCAATTCATGGGGATTGATCTAGTTCATTGCCTTGGGCTATCTTGTCTCATTTAATTGGCCATCATAGTGTCGCATTTTTCCTGCTGATCTTGGTCAGAAGAATTCTGTTCAGGTTGGCTGATTTATTTCTTGTCGCTTCTAACCAAAACTAAAAGAGACGGAAGGTAATTTTTAATGTGGGTGAACACGTAGGAAGCCAAGCCTCCTGTAGCGACCGGTTTAAAAAATGCTGAGATGCCGTCAACATTCCCATTCAGAGGCGCCTAAGGTACAGGACAATAATTCCAGGCTTTATTTCTTTTATGTCAGGGGTTAGGTTCTTGCTTTTACCCCCTCTCTTAGCCACAAGGCCGAGAAGTGACTTCCAGATAGACTGAAAATAGATTTTTTACATACGCGTTTCTCATGTAGCAACAATCTTTTGAGTATTTAAGTTAATGTCATTTTATTTCTCTGTGTTTTTTTAGATGAGGCTTGGTAATTAGTATTATTTGTATTATTCGGACTATTGTCCTCATATTTATAGTTATCTTTACAACGTTTCCCGATTACGACAAGAAGGTTCTCGATTACGACAAGAAGGTATCCGAGGCGGGAAGGTTACCGAGTCCGACATGAAATACCTGAAGAAGGTGTACAACGTTTCGGTCGATGTGCCCTTCCCCCATCAGCCGAAACGTTGTATAGATAACAATGAAGATGAGGACAATAGTCCGAATTATACAAATCTTATTATAATGGAGATTGTGTGTTTTTCTGTCTGTAACCGAAACTATATAACTAATTGAGTCACAATTAACATAGTTATTTACATCACATTCTTCATGATTTTATTCATATTTAAACCTCAATTATTAATAAAATTTCTTCACCTTTTTATTAGTGTTGTCCATATCTACATACAAATAACATGCAATTGTATTTATATATACAAAAAATAGCGGTTTGCAGTGCGAATGGGAAGGCTAATTTGCATATTGATATTAAAAATGTGATTTTATTAAATATGTGTTAGTATTATTGATTTCTAACTGTTTGGTTTTATTTTAATGAATATAAGCAAAAATCTCTTCAATGAATCTTAAATGAAATCCATTAACAAGAAAAAATAACTGTCATTTTATTCTTTATTTCCTAATTTAACTAAATTGTTAAATAAGTAAAATTCAGCAATGAAAGACGGGAGTGATGGAAGAGTAAGTTTCATTTTTATTTTTCTATTATACCCCCACTCTGTTACATATCTTTTTGTCTGCCTCTAATTTAATACGATATTTCATTACATTAAAACTTAAATACTTGCACCCGGAGGGTGCATATATTTGCTAATAATACTAATGCCATTTTGTCTGCATCTTTATTCAGAGCATATATTACAACAGTCGATAGCTTGTTACTTGAACAACCCTTATGAGGTCTATGTTAATATATATATATATATATATATATATATATATATATATATATATATATATATATATATATATAAGTATATTTTGGTAGCATTTGTCATTTATACATGTTTATTTGAAAGCGACGGACATTTCATATCTGACGAGTTTGATTTCCAGTTGTATGGCCAGCGTTTTTTTTATGTCTGTGTTAATGAGTAGACTAATGGTTCTATCACGACTACCCCGACATAAGAAAATTTGGCAAAACAATCGGGAAATATCGAAAAGAAACTCGCCACACATGAAATGTCTGTCGCGTTCACACACACACACACACACACACACACACAACACACAATATATATATATATATATATATATATATATATATATATATATATATGTGTGTGTGTGTGTGTGTGTGTGTGTACCTCAGTGTGTGGTTAACACTATCTTATTTGACAATAGTTATTCAATATTTACAATGATATTAAATTGCTTAATATATGTGATAAAGCAATGATATATCTTCTATTATATAAAATGATATTTGATAGAGCAATACATTTATTCGATTTTTTCAATTTTTTTTCAACGTTTTTTCAAACATTTATTTTGTTGTCTGATGATTGCTCTGTTTAAACGAGTATGAAACCAAATGGTAGCAGATAAGCTTTCTAGCAATTTGATATATACCAAAATTAATATATATGTTTATTTTAATATATTAATGATTTGAAGGCAATTACAATGCATATAAAAAAATAAAAACAAAAAGATGTTATTTTTGTCTTATCGATTTCTGATAACCATATCTGAAGATAAAGTTTTGATTTGAAATCGATAAGACAAAAATAACATGTTTTTGTTTTTATTTTTTTATATGCATTGTAAGTAAAGTAAGTAAAGTCGTCGGGGCGGCCTAATGTCGATATCAGCCAATCAGCGAGGGAGTCTATCCCCTTTCCCTAGCGCTAGACCAAGGAGATTTTTTTTTTGCATCTGAGGTGGAGCGCCACACCTACCATCAGCTCCTTACTTTACCGCACAGATCCCTGTGCTACTCATAACGCTGAGTTGGCGAGGACCGGTATCGAACTAGGAACCTTGTGGTTTCTAGCCGAACGCTCTACTTACCTTCAAATCATTAATATATTATAACATACTTAACAATGCTTCAAGTAAATTACCAATTACTTATATATATATATATATATATATATATATATATATATATATATATATATATATATATATTGGTATTTTAATTGAAATAATGACATTTTACTGGCTGGTAAATCGGAGAAAACTTAACGGTATCTATGCTTTAGTATAAGTACTAACTGCACTTAATTCCTGTAGAAAGACTAAATCTTTTTTATTGATTTCCACTGGTTTTACTCTCTTCTTTCATTCCGATTCAAAGAAATTGTACAAATCTATCACGTAACAAGTTATATATTTCTGAAGAAAGTGAATATGTGCTGATTCAGCATCCAATCTTTTATTTTTGAGGGTTTTTTTTTTCTTTCTTCTATTCATTTAAAGTTTTGGTAAAAAGTCTGAAAGAAGTGAATAAGATTGAGAATTTCAATAGTTAGATATTGTAGAAATACTGACTGAAGAGGGCTGAGACGACCTTCATACTCACACATACATATATATATATATATATATATATATAAGTAAAGTAAAGTCATCGAGGCGGCCTAAAGTCGGTATCAGCCAATCAGCGAGGGAGTCTATCCCCTTTTCAATAGCGCTAGACCAAGGAGATTGTTTTGACGTCTGAGGTGGAGCGCCACACCTACCATTAGCTCCTTACTTTACCGCACAGATCCCTGTTGGAGTTTCTAGCCGAACGCTCTACCGACTGAGCTAATATATATATATATACATATATATATATATATATCTGTGTGTGTGTGTGTGTATATATCTTATTATAATGGAGATTGTGGGTTTGTCTGTCTGTAACCGAAACTATATTACTATACAAGTTACAATTCCCTTAGTTATTTACACCACAATCTCCATGATATTATTTTTTTTATTTAAACCTCAATTATTAGTAAAATTGTTTTCCATCATTAAGACTGTTGACCATATCTACATACTAATAACATGCAATTATATTCATATATACAACAAAATAACGGATTACAGTATGAATGGGAAGGCTAATTTGCATATTGATCTTAAAAAATTGATTTTAATAAATATATGCTTAGTATTATTGATTTCTAATTGTTTGGTTTTATCTTATTGAATATGAGCAAAAATCTCTTCAATAAATCTTAAAAGAAATCCATTAATAAGAAGAAATAACTGTAATATTATTCTTTTCTTCCTATTTTAACTAAACAGTCTAATTAGGAAAATTTACCAATGAAAGACGGGAGTAACGGAAAATGATGGAAGAGTTAGTTTCAAAGTTGTTCTATTTTTCAATCATACCCCCTCTGTTCAAAATCTTTTTATCTACATTCTTATTCAGTTTCATTAGCCTTTCTAATTTAATATCATATTTTATTATAAAATTTAACTAAAATACTTGCACCCAGAGGGTGCATATATTTGCTAGTATATATAAAGGATATATTTCGGCTTGCATTAGATGAAAAGATAGTTACAAAACTATATGTGAGCTTTATTTTTTTTAATCTAAAAAAAAACAATATGTAATATATCTCCCCGTGATTTTTAAGAATCAAATTTAGTCTCAGGTTAATACATTTTGTCCATATCTGCCAAATCCATGTAGACGAAAAATATATGAAATAAGATTTAAAAAAACAAAAAAAAAACCAACTAATAATGATAAATCTATTGAAAAAACAAAAGGAGGTAAAAAAAAAACAGTTCGTCTATTAAAAAATGGAAGTTAGTAATAATTCAGTCCATTGAAGAGGGCGATAAGCAAAGGGACAAAATCTGTCAAATTTCACGCGGGAAATGCTGAATATCCGACATGTGTATAAGACAAGTTTAGATAAGCAAAAATGAATTAGAGAAACGGTATGTGAAAAACAGAGACAGTGTGTTTCCACTTCTTGATCCTGGCGCCGAAAAGGATATAGAGCAACTGAAGTCGCGCGCGGGGGTCTCTTTCACAGTAAGAGTCTGGAAAAACACAGAAGCGGACTCCCTACCCCAGAAATGTCGAGAGTAGTTGGCTCTCTGGACATATGTTGCCAACTGAAGTAAATAAAAAAATAAAA
>CM042139.1:9366444-9378944 GCA_023376005.1 Doryteuthis pealeii | reverse complement strand
GTGTTAAGCTGTATTACGTATTCTATGTTATTATCGCTCTTGGCGAGGATTGAACCAGCAACCTACAGATGATTATTACTGAGAAATACTCAACCCTTATAATCGTTGCGCCATGTGTCCAATTCGGCTCTCAATGAATGGGGGCATTGCTGTTTTTTTCCACGAAGTGGGCGAGTACCTGAC
Organism: Doryteuthis pealeii; assembly: GCA_023376005.1. NCBI lineage: Eukaryota > Metazoa > Mollusca > Cephalopoda > Myopsida > Loliginidae > Doryteuthis > Doryteuthis pealeii. Next base: position 9,378,761 of record CM042139.1, on the reverse strand, counting down.
ATATGGTGAGGCTTTACCTGTCAAAGGGTGACTATCTCTACAAGGTAACTTGTCAATGGGTGACACCCCGAACTTCGGTGAACCAAATATTGAGAGAAATACGCCCATCTTGTTTTGAATTGGGATTGTTCAAAACCGGAATACATTTTATTTAGATTAAAAGTATATTTTCATGTTTATTATTTCATTGTCTTAAAGCTAAGAAGGGCTAAGAAATATCTTAGAAATATAGTCCACACGTATAAACCATAAATCTCAAAACGAAATGAATATATATATATATATATATATATATATATATTTATATTTTGCTTGAAGGCAATTACAATGCGTATATCGTATAAAATTCGATAATTATAGAAAATAATCATGACAAGCGAACTTCGGTAAGCGATCGTGCAGCGAGCGCGTAGAACATCGTATAGATGGTTTCAACTTTATTAAGTCTCATCAGAGATGTATACAAACGATTTTCCTTCGACAGAAATCGAAACCGGGAATCCAGGAGTCAGAGTCAGAGACTTTACCGGTAGGCCAACCGATACGCACCGCACAATCCATGCGAAATAAACCTGTCAATGATACGCCTCAACCATATGAGGTACGCGGACGTTGAGTATATATATATATATATATATATATATATATATATATATATATATATATATATATATATATATATATATATATATATATATATATATATATATATATATATATATATATATATATATATATATATATAGGGTGAGCCAAAAAACAGACTTTTAAAAAAGAAGTCAGGCCTGTTTTTTAGGTATACCTGTATATATATATATATATATATATATATATATATATATATATATATATAGGATGACCCCCCAAAATCAGGCTGAGTTTTTTTATCACCCTATATATATATATATATATATATATATATATATATATATTAATACTCGTTTTTCTAATTTGTACGATTGTTATCATCTTGCAACACCATTTGGTTTAATGCTACACAGAAAAAATCTTTATGTTAATCCGCCTGTTCCAAAATCTTCCGTCCGTTTTCATCCTGCAACAACCTCTGGTAAAAATAAGACCCTCCAAATTGTCTAAGAAAAATGCAAAAATATAATTCCTGATTACCTGGCTTCGCTTATCTGCCACATTCTTATTTCTCATGAGTTTCGTCACTTCAGGTAAATAATTGACCATTCTGTTTTTAGTATAAAGAAAGGAAGGGAAGGAGATGCGATAAAGAAAAATATAAGAAAGAAAGCGTAGGAGGCAAGAGTGGGTGATCACGTGGAAGGGATAACTGTAATCTCTTTCAATTGAACACAATGAAAAATATGACAAGAAAAAGAAAGAAAAACAGAGTGAGAGTTAAAACAATATTTTTATACTATTTACATATTGAACTATTTAACAATAACTCTTAAATAAACATATCAAACATTGTAATTACTAAAATATCAATTTGTTATATCCACAGGTCTGACAATGAGAAATAAATAAATAAAAAGAGTAGGGAAAGATAGAGAGGGGGTTTCAATTGAACATAATGAAATGATGAAATAAGGAAAAAGAGAACAATAGATGAGAAAAGTTAAATGAAGATTATTATATTTACATATTGAATTATTTGCAATAGCACTTAAGTAAACATATAAAATGTTATATTAATCAAATTATCATACTGTAGTTTATCCTGTTAGTAATATAAATTGTTGATGACGTGGCATGATTATATAAACTTTGATCGTTGGTTCAGTTGGTTGGTATTAATAAAACTTTAAATTGATTGTTTTTATATTTCATTGTATATTATGCCAAACCTTTTTTTGGTTATTTAATGTCAAAGTCGTTGTATCTTCAAACAATTATAAGGTTTCAAGAAACTAATGTTAATAATTACATGCGAACAATTATAGGTTCACGTAACTATACCTAATCAGTTATTCTTATCTAACACAGGTTTGTACCGTTTTCTCCGTTTAAATAATTGACATTTTATCACATTCTAATGTATGGAGGTGATCAGTATATTATGGACTCTCTCGTCGATTTTCGACGCATGAGGGTTCATACACACAATGAACACCCACACAATGATTTGTTTATAGTAGTGTTGGACCATCCACACTTTTTGGCTCAGTCAATAGGAAAGAATTGGTGTATCAAGGGTTGCCACAAACCCAATCAACAACCGACCTCAGGAATTTTGAATTCAGAGTTATCCCTCTCCTAGACTGGTTACCTACCCAAGGTTGAAGGACCCAGTCTGCCCTACTATTTAACCCATAGCTGGAGGGAATTTTGAATTCAGAGTTATCCTTCTCCTAGACTGGTTACCCAACCAAGGCTGAATGGCCCAGTCTACCCTACTATTTAACCCATAGCTGGAGGGAGAATATATGGATTCATACCTTTCCCAAGGATATTAGCGCTATGTGAAATTCCAACAGCTTCGTATGGGAATTGAACTCGAATCGACAAGTCTTTCCCACTAGCCCACGCGTCTCCATATAAGTATATATATACTCATATACTAACTTGAAAACGCTATCCAGCTGTCAACAGTAGAAATTACAGACAAGGGAATTAAAACACACAAATATTTCACTTTTATAATGAATTAATTTCAAGTTAGCCTTTTTCGATCCAAACTCTATCAATATAGTTTCTTCTGTATTTTATCGCATCATTATGATACATAATTCGTAGTTAGCCTACGGATTATGTATGTAGGTGTAGTGAAAATTCAAATAACGGAAAATGGGAAATTACCATTAACCGTTGAATAAAGTTATTGACGGCAGCTTAACCATTGTCTGGCCTGAATGCTGATTGGTTAAAGGAAGGCGTGGGAACGGAAATTAGCGTTAGTTAGTCAGATGCTGGCTGTCAGCTGAGAGATGCTGAAGTAGGGGTCCTTCGCTCCCAAGATGCCAGCTTCTCACCGCGGTAGAAAACACTTTGGGGATGTGGTTTTTTGAATAAAGAATAGACGTCTAAAAACCAACAATAAAGTCTATAAAACATTAATAAATACTATAAAAACAACAATAAAGTCTATAATAAAACAATAAGACTATAATAAAGACTATAACAACAATAATAAAATCTATAAAACAACAACAATAAGGTCTATAAAAACAATAATACTGTCTATACAAAACAATACTAATTTCTATAAAGAAACAACAATCAAGTCTATTAAAAAAATAATAAAGTTATAAAAAAACAATAAAGTATTTAAAAAACAATGATAATGTCTATAAAAAAACAATAATAATGTCTATAAAAAGCAATTAAAGAGTCAATTATTATTGGATCCTTTCCGTCAACTAAGGACGATGACGTAGTGTCCAAATTATTTTTTATCTGCATCTACGTAAGTGACTCTAAAACAACAATAAAGTCTATAAAAATGATAATAAAGTCTATAAAAAACAATAATAATGTCTATAAAAAACAACAATAAATCTATAAAAATACTAATTACTATAAAAAAAAATGTCTATAAAAACAATAATAAAGTCTATTAAAAGAATAATAAAGTCTATAAAAAACAATAATAAAGTCTATTAAAAGAAATAAAGTCTATAAAAACTAAAAGAATGATAAAGTCTATAAAAAACAATAATAAAGTCTATTAAAAGAATGATAAAGTCTATAAAAACAATAATAAAGTCTATTAAAAGAATGATAAAGTCTATAAAAAACAATAATAAAGTCTATTAAAGAATGATAAAGTCTATAAAAAACATAATAAAGTCTATAATAAAGTCTATAAAAACAATAATAAAGTCTATTAAAGAATGATAAAGTCTATAAAAAACAATAATAAAGTCTATTAAAAGAATGATAAAGTCTATAAAAAACAATAATAAAGTCTATTAAAAGAATGATAAAGAATAATAAGTTAAAAGAATAATAAAGTCTATAAAAAACAATAATAAGTTATTAAAGAATAATAAAGTCTATAAAAAACAATAATAAAGTTAAAAGAATAATAAAGTCTATAAAAAACAATAATAAAGTATATTAAAAGAATAATAAAGTTTATAAAAAAACAATAATAAAGCACATAAAAACAATAAGAAAGACTATAAGAAACTACAATAAAGTCTTTAAAAAAGAATAATAAAGTCATCAAAACAAGAAATGAGCACAGACAACCCTGATAAAAAAAGAAGAATCAGCCCAGAAGAATATGGCAGCGACGAATTACGACGAAGAAGAACAAGAAAGCGCCCATCTTCTCTCCTCTACTCTCTCCCATTTATATACCCGATATGAACAGATATATAACAATTATACTCATTAAAAATAACATGACGAATGACCAAATTGATTGGTTACCAGTTAAGATGGCTATATTTTTAGAATCAACTCAACATCAGCTGGGCTTTGAAATACAAAGACTGCACCTCTGCAGAGAGATAAGAACCCACCTCTAATGGGGCCACCTGTTTGGCCGTCGGTGTTGAACCGTGATAATTGTCCCGACCCCATTGTCCTTATTATGACGGTGGATGAAGTTTTATTGTCCTGAAAATGAAGTTAATCTATATCTGATGGTGAGGTTCCAGTTCTGGAGGTCTGGGAAATGTGGAGTACCCCTTCATCACCATTGCTACACCAACCCGCTGTTGTAGTACATGTTAGGGTCTCATCTATGGGTTAAATAGGAAAATGTGTTTATAAAATATTAAGTATCCATAAAGAATGAATTTATTTGAAAACTTTGTCGGCATTAACTGACCCACCAAGATTGATATGCCATAGAAATAGAAAAAATCAACTCCACATATTGTTCTCATTTGTAAGCGCGTGGTGTAATGGTTAAAGTCATGGGAAATGGACTCGTCGCCCGAGTTCAAATCCTGGATGTGGTAATTGCATTTAACTTGGCGATAATACCCTTGGGAAAGGTGTGATTTCTACTCTCCCTCCAGCTATGGGTAAATAGTAGGGAAGTCTGGGCTCTTGAACCTTGGTTGGGCAACCGGTCTAGGAGAAGGAAAACTCTGAATTTAAACATGTTGAACTCCGCTTAAGAAAGTGACCGTGTGTCACATCCTGCTCGTGCGGAGGGGTTTGTAAATATATATGCATAGATTTATAATAATTATTATGGTCGGAAGATGTTCTCTGCTTGTTGGTTCATTATTTTGGTATAAATGTTATTTCATATAAGTGGTTGATAATTCTCATTACGTTTAGGTGGCAAAACACTAAGTTGGCTATGAATTTATTATCCATCTAGCTGTGAAAGTTAATTATTTCATTTCTTTAATTTTGCCTAAATATCCTCATTTCATTTTGTAATGAGTTGACAGCTATTGTTATAGCAGAAAAACATATTTCTTAAGTATCTTCAAATAATGAGGGAGACACATATGAATAATCGTAATGTTGATCATTATTTTACATAGAAATTGTTTCTTAACTACTTATGATAAATACCATGCATTGACTCATTTTAATTCAGAATAATATATATATAATATATATATATATATATATATATATATATATATATAACATATATATACATATATAAACATATATATACATATATACTCATATATATACATATAAAAATGTATATATATACATATATACATATATATATATATATATAAATATACACACACATATATATATATATATATATATATACATATATATATATACATATATATATATATAAATACATATATATAAATACACATATATATATATAATACATATATATATAATACATATATATAAATACATATATATATATAATAATGTATATATATATATATATATATATATATATATATATATATATATATATTGTAGATAATATGGGTACTATATTTGTTTGTAGATAGCGTTCAATATCATTAACAGACCATGTATATGTTATTTAAGTCAGGTAGCGGGAACAGTTTCTTGTCTCTGTCATTTCAGAAAAAAATTGGCCTGAAGATCGCATAGACGAGAAACTATCATATATTTTATATTGATAAGTTACGGTAGCGCAGACATAGAGTCAGCACCTGCTTATTGACAGTTTCACGCCTATACGATCTGCATACAAAAATTTGGTCTGAAATGACAGAGGTGAGAAACTGTCAGTAAGCAGGTGCTGACTCTATGTCCACGCTACCTTAACTTAATATATAATGTGTATGTGTGACTGCATGTATTTGTTTGTACGGTTACATTATTAAGGGCTTGAATAATTCAGAATCTAATTGTTTGGTGACCAAAATGAAAAGGTGGAAAAATATAAAATGATTTTTTGATCATCTTTAAATGAGTTTTGTGTCAAAGAAAATAGTTCAATTTAATCGCAAATTTATTTTTGAAGATTTTGTTTTATACATGAGGATTTAAAAAAATGATTAGTCTCCATATGTGGGGAGTGTTGAGTATCCCTTCATTGGCATAACTCCCAGGTCTACTGTTGGTCAAACTGGTTGTAACTCTTAAGTTCCTATCTATGGGTCACAAAGGTCTGTTTAAAAGTATTCGTAATCTTTTTCATGTATTGCTTATTAAACTGGCCATAATTTGACCATCTTCTTCTTAACAATATTTTGAAATTTAAGAGGAAAATCCTAAAATCATAATCGAAAGTGTTTTTATTAACTTTGTAATTTAGCTTTTTTTAACTTCGTTTTTTTTTTTATTTTTTTTTTTATTTTGTTTTTAAACTTTGTTTCTTTTTTCAACTCCGTTTTCGTTTTCAACTTTTTTTCCAACTTTTTTCTCAACTTTGTTACTCTTTCCAACATTTTTTTCAATTTGTTTTTTTCCCACTATGGTTTTATTTGTGGAGATTAAAATGAAAATAAATTAAGACTAAAAATACATAAACTCCTATGGACCTTCACCGAAAGAATCTACTGCGCATGTGCGACAAAAAGGACTGACTCTCAACCCCGAAGAGAATATCTCGGCTATTCGAGTTTAGGCCTTAATTGCATGTAGTCGCTTCCTCGGCCAGGGTATATCCCCTTGCATGGGCGATTATGTCCGGTCACTAAAGCCTAAATCATAAAACCACCTTCTGTCTCTTTCCTTTTCGTTCCTTAAATTCATTTGTTTTTAGCGCGACCACCAAATGAGATGGTGTTTAAAAGCAAAAACCTTAAGAACACTCAACAAGAATATCCATCCACCTTTAAATTTTTAAAACACCCAAAAATCTTACTACCCCATATCTTACAACGTTTTTTAAATTTTGTTTTTTTATTATAGTTAAACAAAAGAATATTTTGATAGTTACTGTTTTTTTTTCCTATTCTAAGAAAACCATGAATTAGTCCTTGTTTTCGTCTCTATTTATCCAGTTTTATTAAAGAAAACATTTACCTAAAAGTTAGATTTTATAACTACAAAACTTGACTACATGCAGATTTGTTATGTTAATCTCATACATTTGGAATAATCCTTTTTTTGTAAATCAAATACTTATGTACTGTACTTTTTGTTCTTACTCAAAGACGCCCCACCTCTTTCATGCCTCATGAAATGACTCTTAATCATCAAAACGACACGTGATTTGTTGTCAAGGCGTTTAATACCTTCCCACGAACATAGGTGTCGCTGTGTTACGGTTGTCCTGCTGACTCCGAAGAAGATTACACCCGATGATGACACGCCAACATCGTTATTAATATTGTATTTGCTATGAGTCACACATTGAACATTCACCGATTGACAAATAGCTCAAATAGAAACACAGTACGATTCCTTTCCTCAACAGATAATTCATTAGTGTTTTCGTCTATGAATTCACAACAAATAAATTATGGCCACAAGAGAGAATATTCCCCCACCTGGCGTAAGTATTTTATTTTTAATGCAATGAAGTATATCAAATTAAATATACTAACAAAATTAAATACGAACACATATAAAAGATTTACACTTATTTTAATTATATATAACTTGGTTTGTATACGAAATCATTCACAGGATTGATTTTGATACCAAGTAATTTTTTTTATCAAACCCGGTTTTGTTAAACCCAGTATGCGAATTAATCACGCCATACATTATTTAAACTTTTATTTCTTAGTGTTATATAATGCACATTGCTGGATTTTAAACGCACTAATAACATGAACTATTTTGAGGCAAATTAAACTCAGATTTTTATAGAGATATCGTAAATGATTTAAGATTTATTCTATGAATTAATGATTTTAATTATGAATTAAATACTCATTGATGAAATTACGCAATTCATGGGGCAGTGATGTAGGTTTATTTACAGACAGGCAGACATCGAATCTCCATTATAATAAGATACATCCTGATTTTATGATGGATAATTACTTTCTAAGATTTGAAACTAAGTTAGGAACGATCCCTGGATTTATATTTGAAATTGCGCAGTTTCTTTTAAATAGATAGTGTTTTATTTTTTTATTTACATTTAGATATGTTCTTCTTAATTATGTTTCCTTGTTTTGAAAAATAAGAAATCTAAGATTTGGTATCAGGTACTCATTAAACCAAATCTATTTTCTGATTATGGGGCCGGTTTAGTTCAGTATGTAGCGCACCCACCAATGAATGGGAAGCCTCAATACCGGTCCCCGCCAAATCAGCGCATTAGCATGGATTGGGTAATCTGTTTGTTTGTTTGTTTTGTTTTGTTTTACGGCATATAAACCTCAGTGGGTTATTTAATGCCGATAAAGTTATGAAATAAATCAATTCTTAATGGATAATACAATTTTGTTTATCAACTCATGTTTTTCTATTTAACCCATAGATTGGTGGGTAACCTGATATCTGTGGCAAATTGTGGAGCTGACAATAGGTGTGGGGCTTCACCTCAGTAAAAAAAAAATTGAAAAAAAAAAACACTCCTAGGTCTAGCACTAGCAGAAAGGGGATTTACTCCCTCGCCATCCGGCTGTTACCAACAATAGGCCACTCGTCCAATTTTACCGTACTTATCTGGACTTTGCTAAAATCACAGTTCCAAAATCGTCGTACGACTGTTACCCATGATACACGATGTTGTTGGCGGGATTCGTTATCTGAGATTGTCGCTCCTGTTTCTTTTAACACACTTTTATCTCACATTCTTTCCCAGCTCTCTTATCTTCGTATAGTGTGGTACTATAGCGGTTTAGGAAAAGTCATTTATTTTCTGAAAGGTCTGCATATTTACCAGGTCAGCATTCCTCAAAGAGTAGCTAAAAAGTAAAAATAAAAATAAATAAATGAATAAGTAAAAAAAGCAAACAAACAAAATTCTCGTTGGAAATGTCACCACGTCTAGATTTCATTCACAGTGGCTTTGTTTTAATAATAAATATTGGGGATACTAGACAGCATATTCTTTTCTTATTTCGTATAGATATACGTACAATGCTTGCGTATGCTAACATACATAAGTAAATATCTCTCTTTCTCTGTCTACCTTTCTCCCCCTCTTTCTCTCTCTCACACACACACACACACACACACATACATACATATATATATATATATATGATGCACAAGCATGTTTATAAGTTAGTGGGGCTGAGTTCGGTTTAAACGTAGTAGCTCAGTCGGTAGAGTGTTCGGCTAGGAATTACAAGGTTCCTGGTTCGATACCGGCCCTCGCCAACTCAGCGTATGAGTAGCACAGGTATCTCTGCTATAAAGTGAGGAGCTGATGGTAGTGTGGCGCTCCACCTCAGACGCTAAAATAATCTCATTGATCTAGCGCAGCTGTCAGGCTGATATCGACTTTAGGCCGCCCCGACGACTTTACTTACTTACTGCTTCAAATATCTAGAACAAATGCATTATATTATAAAGAAATGTTGTACAGTATTTGTACACGTATCTTTGAGAATCTGTGTTACGCCTCAAACATACGGGGTTCACAGTTAACTGACATGAAAACTTGTAATTTTTTAAAATATAATAACTGATTCATTATATCTTTTATTCATTAATATATCAACACTGAAAATTTAATTAAATTCGGTTAATTCTGCTAATTCCTTAATTTTTGGTATTTTTTTCTTTTCCATCATACAGTTAAAAAGTATCAAGAAAATTTGGTACAGCCATGAGGTTATGAATCTCTAATATTATTGTTTTATTCTCCAACGTATTAAAATCAATCCTATAAATTATCTTATAAATAAACTAATTAAAATATAATTAGATGAAGTGTAATCTTTTTATATGCGTTCTTATTTAATTTTGTTTTCTTCTAATTTTGCGTTAGTTTCCTTTTAAGATATACTTAATTTCGATTATTGATCAATTGACTCTAGGGCTTCAGAAAAATATGTATACTCTCTTGCTTCTACATCAATAAAGATATTATCTCAAAGATTATTGTTTTATTCTTTAACGTATAAAAATCAATACTAAGTTATCCTATATAGAATCTAATCAAAATATAATTATAAGAAGTGTATTCCTTTTATATGCGTTCTTATTTAATTTTGTCAGTCTTCTAATTTTGCGATAGTTTCTTTAAAATATATTCAATTTTGATTATTGAACCATTGACTCTAGGTTTTCAGAAAATCTGTATACTCTCTTGCTACTACATCAATAAAGGCATTATCTGAAAACTTAAGGATATACAAAATACGCGTCTTGCACATTGTATTAAATTTCTGCTTTGCCAGCGAAGTGAGATTATCTTGTTAAAAGTCAGTTCATTTTTGTTCGTACACAATTTCTATTAGCCCGATGTCTCCACATCCAATAGTCTGAAAACATTCATGTAAAAAGATAAGGCCGAACTCTTCAAAATGGACTTCCGACTTGGCACCGGCCGGGCTTATCGGGCTGCCGAAATTTTTCGATTCGGAAAAGAAATCTAAATGGGAAGTCATAAAGTCAGGGCCTTGATCCTTTTAAAAGGACAAGTTCCAACAGTGAGACGAAAGGACTTTTTAAAAGTCTTATCTACGAGTTTACGAACTTTGATTAAATTTACGCTTTTGCATATAACTTTTTAAATGAAGTCGAATTGGGTTCGATGCGAAAAGGGAAGAATTGAGTTGAGAGCCAAGATGTTAACTAGTTAGCCCTGGAAATGTTGGCCTCAGGTTGAAACACGATCAATTCAATTTCCGTCAAGATCTAATAGAAAAGAGACAGTAGAAATAAGCGGTGCGTGGTCAATCCGCACATAATATATTAATATGAATATATATTTTAATAAATACGATTAATGATAGATATAAAAAGAATTATTAAAACACACACGTATACACACGTATGTGTTTGTACATATATATATATATATATATATATATATATATATATATATATATATATATATATATATATATATATATGTGGGAGTAAATATGGAAATAAATCAGACAATATTAAGTAATTTGAAAAAACAAGTGTTCCACAAATGAGATGAATTTATTTATCGACGCTTAAACGTTTCGGTTTCTTTAAACCTTCGTCTTTCAAAAATATAACGTTGGACAAATACAGTTATAGAACAAAAAAAAAAAAATTCATGAAGATTTTTTTTTATCTCCTGTCATCTATAAAACATCCATCAATTTCTTCACCCTCAATATATCCTGATGAAGGTTTAAAGAAACGTTTAAGCCTCGATAAATAAATTAATCTCATTTTTGGATCACTTGTATTTTCAAATTTCTTTATATATCTTTATATATCTATATCATATATATATATATATATATATATATATATATATATATATATATATATATATATATGCACACATACAAATATACATATAGGTATATATACATTTATATACATATATAGAGAGACACATAGATATACATATATATGTTAATATAGAAACGAGGAAGTAGAAATTGATATTGCGTGGTCAATCCGAACATTATATATTATGAAATTATTAATATGTAGACATCTGTGTATATATATGCATATACACCAATATATATATATATATATATATATATATATATATATATATATATAAGATATAAATATATAAAAGATAAGACCCGTTTTAACAGACATACGTGGTACCAACTGATATTAATCGAAAACTCGATTAATTCTTCGGATGTAACCCTGACGATTCAGATGATGAAACTTGAGTAGGTTACTTTATATCCATTTCTTAAATAAATTTTGCTCTACATTGTATTGAGCACTTTGTATTTGTTTTTTCACGGTCTTAACCTCTGGATACTGTGCGCTCCCAATGATCGTACCCGTACCTACCGGTAAGCCACTACTCATATATTAACGTATATATATATATATATATATATATATATATATATATATATAAATACACGAGAATACAGTTAAAAAAAACGCACACA
>CM042139.1:9358944-9361444 GCA_023376005.1 Doryteuthis pealeii | reverse complement strand
CCCAATAGAAGACAAGACCCGAAGTATCCAAGAAAGTCCAGACCTTAGAAGATCCCAGACCAAGACAAGATGTTATAAGATTCCAAAGGGCCAGAAGAATAGAGTAAGAAAGAAGTAAGTAAAGAAGTAATGAAGAGGGTATGCAACACTCTAGATTGATCATACAAACATTTCCAAATGGATCACAAGTACGCCATACATATCGGCCTACCTACAACGTTATTCATATTAATTGATCACGAAACGTTACACAGGTGGAGACTTTAAAATCATGTTAATTTTTCTTTTAAACACCCTGTATCTATGATAGTGTATTGTTACTAAAACATTGAACTCTTATAGATGGCTTTCATTCAAGCAATACTTCTATGCATTTCATGGTATTAAATCTATACTGTTGCGTGTACCAGGCCAGACTCGGCTTATAAAATAGCTGTATACCAATCATTCTTAAATGCTGCAGACTGGGCACGAGACGAATGAATATAGATTTTCACGTCATACTAAAGTTACATTCGGTAGGTCTTGTTTGTGCAGATAGATTGTATTGTATTTGATTTTCACCCTTTCCCTGAGTGAACGAGAAATTCATACAATCGTCTCCTTAAATATTTACATCTATTCTTTGCTCTCTGCAAATATACTAATCTTCGCCTTAGTACATGGATTGGTGGCAAAGTTTTCAACGATTGCAATGGCAAGGATCATTTTGATTTTACGATTAATGTAATCTGGTGTTTCTCCGAAGAAAAGAAAAAACAATGTTTTCAGAATACAAGGTGTGTCAAATAGTACAAAAATATCGATGCTTTTTGACACATCATGTATATAATATATAATATATATATATATATATATTTCACGACTGGTTTTGACATCTCAACCACTGTTCTCATCTGATGATTGGATTACTAAGAAACTATAAGTTATGAGTGTGAAACCATAATATTACCATTGATTATTATATATATATATATATATATATATATATATATATATATATATATATATATATAATGTTGTTCTGGTTCCAACTGGAGAAAATTTAATATTTTATAAAAAGAAGGTCCGCAAAATGTATTATGTTCTCAGAAATTTTTTTAAATTCTTTTTATCTTACATACGCGACACGTGTTTCTGATCTGTTGTCTTCTTCAGGCATTGAGTTATTATTTTGGCAGAATATGTCCGATATTTGGTAGGTTGTGTGTGTTTCTGCAACTTTTCTATTATCATAATAAAAAATTAAATGCCTGAAGAAGACAACAGATCAGAAACACGTGTCGCGTATGTAAGATAAAAAGAATAAAAACAATTTTCTGAGAACATAATACATTTTGCACACCTTCTTCTTTTTATAAAATATATATATATATATATATATATATATATATATATATATATATAAAGTAAAGTCGTCGGCGCGGCCTAAAGTCGGTATCAGCCAGTCAGCGAGGGAGTCTATCCCCTTTTCAATAGCGCTAGACCAAGGAGATTGTTTTGGCGTCTGAGGTGGAGCGCCACACCTACCATCAGCTTCTTACTTTACCGCACAGATATACGTGCTACTTACTTTACACATACATACAATGCTTCCAAAAAAATTATATTTTACACATACATACAATGCTTCCAAAAATCTATTAAAAAACAATTATATATATATATATATATATATATATATATATATATATATATATATATATTAGTTAAAAGTAAGGAAATGAATTCGACGTTATATAAGGATAAGATATGTAAAAACACAAGTGTTGTTCAAATAAAGTTATTTGTTCTGCTTTATATTGCTGATATTGCAATATTTCGATTTAAAAATCTTCTTCGGGGCATATTATGTTGTGTTAATAGGAAGACAATTGTTACCGTTTTGTGATGGGACTAATTTACAGCCAACTTTTCTTTTTAAGAAAAAAAGAGAATATTTTAACTTTAAACAAAACATTTCTCAAAGAAATATGAGTCCACCTCATTAGGAACATGAGATGATTTTTTGAGAAATTCTATCATTTCTTTCATGCATCCAAAAACATGCTGAAAAAATTATTGAATAAAAGAATCAAATTAATATCTAAGTGTAGACATGTAAATAAATTCCTCACGTTGCAGTGTCCGTTTCTAAAAATGATAAGCATTATGCCACAATAATATCTATATGCCGAGTTCAATTCCTGGACATAGCGCTAATACCCTTGGGAAAGGTATGAATACAATTCTCCCTCCAGCTATGGGTAAATAGCATGGAAGACTGGGCTCTTTAACCTTTGCCAGGTAACCAGTCTAGGAGAAGGAAAACTCTGATTTCAAACTTGTTAAACTCCGCTTAAGAAATTGACCTTGTGTCGCATCCTGCTCGTGTGGAGGGGTTGGTAAATATATATATATAAGATCTGTATAACATTTTATTTTGTATAAGACCATTTATAGGTTTTCCATAGGTATTTCTTTTTGTATTTTACCTTATATAGGCCGCCCTGTCAGCTAC
>CM042139.1:9328944-9353944 GCA_023376005.1 Doryteuthis pealeii | reverse complement strand
TTGTATATGAATATTCATTAAAGGAAAATGATATGATCCATCACTGATATTAAGCACCCTTTATTCATCATTATAGCAAGCTATATCATTGATGTACACACACACACATAAACACACACACACACACACACACATATATATATATTGGTTTGGAGGTTGGTTTTGAAGGCTATCACAATGCAGGTGAAAGAGAAAATAAGGTAACAATAGTGTTGTTTGTTAACCTGTGATTTATTCTTAATATTAATATTTCGAGATAAAATCTCTTCTTCAGAACTGAAGTAGTTGCTATGGCATTTTTAGTTAAATGAAAAACTTTTTTTTTTTAATTTTACAGATGGTATTTTTTATAACAGTATTCTCGTGTTGCATGTTTACGTGATGCGCTTTTTTGTTTGTACGTGTGCGTATGTAGTCATGCACGGTGCATGAAAATGCGAGTAGACTGTGACGTTATGACCGTTTCCACGCGCGTGTGTGCGTATGGATGACCGTATCCACGTGCGTATGTGCGCATTAAAAACACTTATAAACCCTTTTATATATATAAACCATTATAAAACCCTATATATATATATATATATATATATATATATATATATATATATATATATATAATCGTTTCTGTTGTTACCTTAATGCATGCTTTTCACTGCCTCATCTTTATTTTCCCTCTATATTTTTTTTATTTTTCACTTTTTCAATCCGTTGAAAACGAAGAAAAAAATTCTATGATAATGTAGAAAAATGTAGAAAAAAGTTCGACATTGAAAGTTTTCGTTCGAACCAACATGTCAATACCGATAATGGCTGACTCATCAAAAAGCAATGAAACACCCCTTTTTTTTTTTTTTTTTTTTTTTTACTTAGATGGGATTTTCGTTCGGGAAGGTGGTTTTTTAAGATTATAAAGAAAACCGTTGATGAAATGATTTTGAAGAAGTCTGTTGGTCATTTTAACTTAACAATGGATCCCCAAATTCAAATAACAAAAAAAAAATTGCTCTAGGTGCCTAGAAGAGGACATTTAACTACATTTTTTTACACTGTCAATTCTTGGGAAATATGTATTTACCTAACCCCTCTGCTCAAGTAGAATGTGACACAAGTTCAATTTTTTTAAACGGATTTTAACAGGTTTGAATTGAAAGTACTCCTTTTGTTACATAATTGTTAGTACCCTAACACTTATTTACAGTAGTGTAGATACCAAAATGGACTGTTATAAGTTGCAGCCGGTGGCCTTGAAGGATTGAGTGACAAAACTTGACCTATCCTGATCCTCCTTCGGTGGATACCGTGAGAATCGGTGGAGAAGACCCTTTTCCGGTTTAGATTAGAAAGAGAGTTATAGTCAGTATCGGCCAAACATGAAAGTGGTAAGTCGTGTTAAGCACACGGCCGACTCAATCTGCGCAGGTAGTCTGGTGTGGATTTCGGAATAAAATATGATCTAAAGCAAATCGAAGTCTTGGGTTATTATCTAAAGAATACCAATGACACAGGGCTTCTGATAAAGAGAAATCCCCAATGGAAGACCAGACACGAAGTCCCCAAGACGAAGCCCAGACGCTAGAAGAAGAACGTAAGATACCAAAGATGAGCAGAAGAATAATAGAAGTAAAGAGAGTATACGACACTTTCGCTATACCGGTTACCATACCAAGGAAAAACAACCCCGTTTATCCGACTATTTACCCATAGCTGGAGGGGGAATATTTTTTCCAAGTGTATTAGCGTTGTGAAATGCAAACAGGAGCGCCCAGAAACTGAACCCGTTACACCAATACATTTTCCATGACGATAACTACTGTCGAGTACTCATATAGGAAGTAGTTCATGTGCTTACGGACAGCCACTTAATGAGTCGTGGGAATTGTCTAGAGGCAGACAATCAGCCATATGTACAGGTACCATGGGGAGATGAGTAATACAATGTACGATATTAGCCTGTCACTTCCCTGGCAGATGACTGACCGGTTACTAGAAAGTGAGATGAGAACAAATCAATGTATTTTTGCATTTGACTGGTAGAAAGTAATTGACTCTAATCTCGGTTTCAAATTTCATACAAATTATGGCCTGTTGTGTTGACTGGGAGGGAGTATTTTCCGGTTTCATTAAATAATACATAAAATCAAAACAGACATTTATCAGTTTAGATTCGCTAATATTAAACAGGAATTTTCCGTTCGTTATTGTCTTAAAAGTTAAGTAATGGTAAGTGAGGCAGAGTTAATTATCGATAAATCGGAAGATTGGGTCATCCCGTTGAGTGTTATTTATTTTTGTTTTTTGGTTAACGGTGTATCAGCTTCATGTGGTTTATTTAATGCAGCGGTGTGATTTCTTACTGTGATGTATTGATTTTAATGACATATCAACCCATCCAGGGTTATTTTATGCCAAGCGGTTTGGTTTTGAGGGATGGCCAACATTTTTTAATGTATTTTTTGATAGCAGGTTGTTTGCAGTTGTTTGTTGCTAAGTGGATTGGAAATCAGATTAAGGGATAAGTTTATAGAGTAAAGTTCAAGTTTGGTTATAATCGATAGTTTGGTAAAAAGTTTCTATTTTTAAACAA
This sequence comes from Doryteuthis pealeii, assembly GCA_023376005.1. Taxonomy (NCBI): domain Eukaryota; kingdom Metazoa; phylum Mollusca; class Cephalopoda; order Myopsida; family Loliginidae; genus Doryteuthis; species Doryteuthis pealeii. Next base: position 9,351,360 of record CM042139.1, on the reverse strand, counting down.
TTTTTATAAACATTTTTTTATTTACCCCATAGATGGGACCCTAACAGGTACTACCGCTCCGTATCAGAGTAGACCTGTGATAAATAGTAATAAAGGGGTGCTTCACATTCCCCAGACCTCCAGAACTGGAAGCTCACCATTAGATAGATTTTAACAGATAGAGTTTAACATCATATTCTGGACATGAAGACCCTCAGCCACCGCCTTCTGGCACATATATGATAAAAATGGTTGGGGCTTGTTATAAGGACAATTGGGTTGGGGCAATAATATAGGTGCTAGTACTTTGACGTGACCAGCCGATTGATCAGGGAGGCCTCTCCGACTGCCCGTTTAGCCTAAGAAAAAGCCTAAGTAGGGTGTTGCATGTTATGGACTGCTCATCTAACAGGACCCCGACAGTAAGGATCACGGGCCACCACCCACGGCCAACATTTGGTGGAGTCTTATCCCTTTGAATAGGTTCAGTCGGGGCATTCTAAAGCACAGCCGACTGGGCTGTGTTTCCTTTCTAAATATTTGTAATCATAACTATATTTCCTATGTTCTGTTGCCGTTTATGAGATTGTACTTTTGACTATAATAATTTTTGCACACATTTCTATGATATCAAATATTTTTACATAATCCTAATAATTTATGAATATTTATATGGTCTATAGTTACTTAATCCTATTTAATAATAATCATTCGTTTACACACAATTATATGGCTTATTCAGATCCAACACCAACATTTTGCAAGCAATTCTATGATTTCAAATCTATTAATAATGGATATTGTTGTATTTCTGTCTGTAACAAAAATTACATCATAGCTCTACGTCACAGCTTACGTCACAATATTCTTATGCTATATACACCAAAATTTGAGTAAGCAATTTAAAAAATTGTTTTTTTTTACTCTCGCCCCCCCCCCCCTGTTTTACAGTAAGAAGAAGTTACCTAAAAGTTTACAAATAAATAAATACGTACGATTTTGAGTAAAATTAATGTGGAAAATATTCAAAATAATTGGTTGATACTTACATGCACGCAACATTTTATTTGAGAGGGGCGGGGCTCTCTTTTCATTTAAAATTGTTTTTTGTTTTTTTACTCCTTTTGATAAATATGAGGATTTTGCTTACTTATGATACAAACCCTCTGACATTGAATTTTTAGCTCCCACCCTCTCAGGCAATGTCTTTCAAGAGGGTGTTTTCTGTTGCTCGTAACTAATAATAATTGTTCTTAGTAAACAAATATAGATATATACTATACTTAATACAAACAGTAATACGAGTAATACAAACAAGCACACAGTAATACGAATCATGTATTCCTGTAATACGAATACTATTCAGACAATCAATTTGACTCATAGATAGGACTCAACCATACAACTATTTTACACATTATTTGTATCAAATAGGAATATTTGAAACTATAAAAATTTGTATCATATAGGAATACTTGAAACCATAGAAATGTCTACAAATATATATATCATGAAGATCACTGGTGTATTTGGAAACTTTATAAGATTTTTGATATGCTCACAATGTATAACTGGAAAAGCATATTTGACAAATAAGAAAAAGACAAATGAAGATACGTATTATTCTTATGGATCAATGTATGAGAAATACCGTTGGGAGTAATGTCAAAGAAAGAATATTCCACACTTCCCAAATCTCAAGAAACAGAGACTTACTACCGCATACAGTTGAATTAACACCTAGGACTCCATCCATTTACACCAAATTCCAGAATTTTGTTAAGATAAAATAAAGCTAATTGAGTTTACGGTCAAGATATCATAGATATCACCAGCAAGCTTTTACATTAAGATAGAGACCATCTGTAACACAATGGAAATAAAAAAGATCGTTTAAAACGAATGTTTTCACGAAAACACGGCACTTTCTTTATCTTCTGAATAGTTGAGACTTTGCAATTCTAATGACGTGAAATCTTCCCGTTTAAGAAAACTAAACCCAAGAAGTCAGTGAATTAGTGCAATTTGGTTTAAGTAGCGCGCGTGAATCCGTTTTACATTTCCAGTGAAAGTCTTTTACTTTAAGTCTTTTCTCACTTGATGTTGTATCATGCCATCAATTCAGAGATTTATTTCAGTTTATGGAGTAAAGTGAATTATACTGAAAGGATGTAAAAAAAGAAGAAAAAAAAAAGAAATTCAAATTGATTGAGACGCCTATTCTCGGCCAATAAGTGGACACCTGTCGATCAGGACACATAGATCTGGTACCTTTTTCCACGTTTGATGAAATTAATATTTGTAATTTTTCATGGGTATTATCCTGTAGCAATACCTGACCCAGGAGTTGATTATTTAATCTGTGATTCTGCCTTAGCTGCGACTTGGTTTTCTTCAAGTGAAGAAAAGCAAATGGCAGCGGGTCACAAAAAGTTTTAATTTGCGAGTCATATTCATTCTTCTTTTATTGTAACTTTCATCTATACGGCCTTGTTCATTCCCCTGTTTTATGACCCATGTTCGATTTCCCCCTTCTTCATTTTAAAAAGCGTCCTGTGTAACTTACGAGTGAGGTCATCTATATATCAAAACTCTTGTTTCTTAATCTTCTGGTCGGTATCAAATTGTAACACCCTCTCGTTAGATAAGAGACCATCCAAATCGTCCAAGATGAATACAAAAATGTACATTTTGAGTATCGTGTGGCTTAATCGGCGAGTTCTTATATCTCACGAATGTCATCACCATGCTAATTAATGGACTATTCCGTTTTTTTATTACAAAGGGAAAAATACACAGAAAAGACATTAAAAGAAAAAAGAGAAGGGAAAGATGGAGAAAATGGGTGTGCGCATGGAAACAATATCGCTTATATGTTTCAACCGAAAATAATGAAAAGATGAAAAGAAAGAAAGAATCAGAGAATTAAATCAAGCTTATACTTTTTACATACTGAACTATTTTGCAATGGTTCTTAAATAAATGAATATATCAAACTTTGTAATAATTAGATTATCATGCTGTGGAATATCCACAGATCCTACTAGTTATTATTATTTTCACTTCTTTTAAGTTTTTCACATCAGCGTTAGCTGATGGTATTTCACCGTAGTCTGAGTGACAACAAGTCTCCTTAGGTCTCCAGGGCTCTTCTTAGTATTCTAGCTGATTGTAGCAGTGCAGTAGTCTGGATGGTCTCTATTCTTCCTCTGATTTCTACATCCTCCAGTCTTTTTTCCAAGTTTATTGGTACCGTTCCAAGTGCACCACCTACAATTGGTATCACTTTCAATCTCATATTCCACAGCTTTTTCAATTCTCTGGCAAGGTCCAGGTAATTATCCATATTATTATTATTATTATTATTATTATTATTTATTATTATTATTATATTTACTCCTTTTCAGTTTTCACATCAGCATTAGCTAATGGTCTTTCACTGTAGTCTGAGTGAGAGCAAGTCTCCTCAGGTCTCCAGGACTCTTCTGAGTATTCTGGAAGATTGCAACAGTGCAGTGTTCTGAATGGTTTCAATCCTTCTCTGATTTCCAAACTTTCCAAACCCCTTACTAATCCTTTTGGGACTGTTCCAAGTGCACCAACCACAATTGGTATCACTTTCACTTTCATGTTCCATAAATTTTTCAGTTCTCTGGCAAGGTCCAGATTATTATTATTATTATTATTATTATTATTATTATTATTATTATACTTTTCTTATCTGGAAAAATCTTTAGTGTTTCAGTTTAATATCAAGCATTTTATAAATGATTGCTCAGACAAACCAGGAAATAGACTCACTAGCGACAAATTTGAATATATGTACTGTATCATAGCATAATTTGTTTGGAAACCAATACACTCGCTACTAACGATGTCTGTATTGATGCAATTAATAAAATGATTTACAAGAGAGGGATGGGCAAAGGGATGATGTTTATATTTCGATCATATAAGGGAGTCTGCTAATAAAAAAAATAACTAGCTAATTATTAATAAGCTCGTTTGGTCTGGCGTCGCCATTATTAATTATGCAGTCTTTCGTTTCATTGATGTTGATGTTATGGATTCGTGTTCTAATTCTTTAAAATAAAAGCATCTCTATGCTAGAACAGAGATCGATGCATGTTAGAAGCCATTACCAGGCAACAGACACGACCAAGTAGAAATGCAATCGAATTGTCCTCCTCTGAGTAATAAAAGCAATACTGGTCTGTAAAACTTGCTAATAATAATAATAATAATAATAATAATAAAATAATAAAAGGACAAACTATATCAAAGCGAAAATTGATAAGACCCAACAAAATTGTAAATGTAGACTTTGCGGTAATAGAGATGAGACCGTAAACCATGTACTATGCGAATGTAGCAAACTAGCACAACGGGGTACAAAACTAGACACGACTGGGTTGGGAAGGTGATCCACTGGGAATTATGCAAAAAATTAAATTTTGACCACACAACAAAATGGTATATGCATAAATCAGAATCTGTTCTTGAGAACGAAACGCATAAAATTCTTTGGCACTTTGAAATAAAAACGGATCACCTTATCCCAGCAAGAAGCCCAGACCTAGTGTTGATTAACAAAAAAGAAAGAACTTGTCGACTGGTGGATTTTGCAGTTCCAGCAGATCACCGGGTGAATCTAAAGGAAAAAAAAAAAATGGACAAATATCTGGACCTTTTCCAGAGAACTGAAAAAGTTATGGAATATGAAAGTTAAAGTGATACCAATTGTAGTTGGTGCACTTGGAACGGTCCCAAAGGGATTGGAAAAGGGAAAAAATCTGGACATCAGAGGAAAGATTGAGACCGTCCAGAATACTGAACTGCTGCAATCTGCTAGAATACTTAGAAGAGTCCTGGAGACCTGGGGAGACTTGCTGGCACTCAGACACCAGTGAAATACCGGTGAAATACCATCAGCTAACGCTGATGTGAAAAACTCAAAAGAAGTGAAAATAATAGCAAGGGCAGACTTTATGATTTTAAAGAGATGAAACGGTGAATTATATGATAATCTAATGCAGCAAACTAGCACAAAGAGTATACAAGAATAGGCATGACTCGATGGGTAAGATAATCCAATGGGAATTGTGCAAGAAATTCAATTTTCAAATACAACTAAATGGTAGATGCAAAAAGACTGAACCTGTCCTGGGAAATGAGATGCATAAATTCTCTGGGACTTAGACGTAGGAACGGATCCCCTAATCCCGACCAAGAGAGCGGACTTAATACTAATAAACAAGAAGAAAACCTGTCGGCATTCCCTTCAAGAGTGGCGCCTAAGGCACTGGGCAATAAACCAGCCCTGCCCCTTTAAATCAAGGTGGCAGGTGTTTACCTGGGAAATGGTCCCCTGGGATCAACGATGTTTGCTTGTACTGTCCATGGCCGAAGCTACTAGACCCCCCGGTCGAATCCGGAGTTATATATCTACATATTTATAACATGCAATTGTATTCATATATACAACAAAATAGCGGATTACGGTGTGAATGGGAGGGTTTATTTGCATGTTGATATTAAAAAAAATTGATTTTAATAGATAAGTGCTTAGTATTATTGATTTCTAATTGTTTGGTTATATCTTAATGAATGTGATCAACAATTTTGGAGATACATCTTAAAAGAAATCGATTAACAAGAAGAAATAACTGTAATTTTATTCTTCACTTCCCCAGTATCATATATTTATATATAGTTTGTTTTATTTTAATAGATATTCAAAGTTAATAGAACTTAGTTTCGATTTCAAATTGTTTTATTTTTTTCACCCCTTTAATAAATTTGATGATTTGATGATTTATTTTTCAAACTCTCCGACATTTTCTACCAACTCCTCAAGCAATATATTTCAAAAATTATTTTTACATCGCCCGGAGGGTGTTTTTTTATTTTGCTAATAATAATAATAATATAATAATAATAATAATAATAATACTTGTTAGCCAATAACATTGATATATTGATTGGTTTGTGTCTGTATTAATCTGGGAAGTGTGCCAAAGAGTTAGGTTTTTTTTCCATTCGGACAGATAATTCAAATACGCACCAGGAAACTACTTTAGAAAATAGAAAAATATAATTGTTTGGGATTCTACAAAGTAACAAAAAATGGATCATTATGGCCAATTCAGAGAAATCAGGCGTAGTCATTGTAAACACGTATATAGTGTGAGGTCTAAAGAGTGAGAGAATGGGGCTTTGGGGAGGAAGTGATGTACACAAATAAAAACAGAGAGAGGGGAAGTGAGAGAGAGAGGAACTATTGTTAACTAATAGAGAGAGAGAGAGAGAGATAATGAGTGGGGGGTGCACACAAAGAAATTAGAGAGACAAAAGCGAAAGTGGAAACATTGTTAACTAATAGAGTGAGAAAATGAGCGTGGAACGAAGAGATGTACACAAATAAAGTAGAGAGAGAGACAGAGACAGACAGACAGAGAGAGAGAGAGAGACAGACAGACAGAGGGGGAGAGTGGAAACATTGTTAACTATAGAGAGTGAGAAAATGAGCGTGGGGAACGAAGAGATGTACACAAATAAAAGTAGAGAGAGAGAGGAGAGAGAGAAGAGAGACAGAGAGAGAGAGAGAGAGAGAGAGAGAGAGAGACAGAGAGACAGAGAGAGAGAGACAGAGACAGGGAGGGAGAGTGGAAACATTGTTAACTACTAGAGAGTGAGAAAATGAGCGTGGGGAACGAGATTACACAAAGAAAGTAGAGAGAGAGAGAAAGAGAGAAAGAGAGAAAGAGAGAGAGAGAGGGGGGGAGTGGAAACATTGTTAACTAATAGAGAGTGAGAAAATGAGCGTGGGGAACGAGAGATGTACACAAATAAAAGTAGAGAGAGAGGGGAGAGAGAGACAGAGAGAGAGAGAGACAGACAGACAGAGAGAGAGAGACAGACAGACAGACAGAGGAGGAGAGTGGAAACATTGTTAACTAATAGAGAGTGAGAAAATGAGCGTGGGAACGGAGAGATGTACACAAATAAAAGTAGAGAGAGAGAGAGAGAGAGAGAGAGAGAGAGAGACAGACAGACAGACAGACAGACAGACAGACAGACAGACAGAGAGAGAGACAGACAGAGGGAGGGAGAGTGGAAACATTGTTAACTACTAGAGAGTGAGAAAATGAGCGTGGGGAACGAGAGATGTACCCAAATAAAAGTAGAGAGAGAGAGGGAGAGAGAGAGACAGAGAGAGAGAGAGAGAGAGATAGAGACAGAGAGAGAGAGAGAGGAGGGAGAGTGGAAACATTGTTAACTAATAGAGAGTGAGAAAATGAGCGTGGGGAACGGAGAGATGTACACAAATAAAAGTAGAGGGAGAGGGAGAGAGAGAGACAGAGACAGAGAGAGAGACAGAGAGACAGAGAGAGGGAGAGAGAGACAGAGAGAGAGAGAGAGAGAGAGGGAGAGAGTGGAAACATTGTTAACTAATAGAGAGTGAGAAAATGAGCGTGGGGAACGGAGAGATGTACACAAATAAAAGTAGAGAGAAAGAAAGAAAAGAAAGAAAGAAAGAGAGAAGAGAGAGGGGGAGTGGAAACATTGTTAACTAATAGAGAGTGAGAAAATGAACGTATGGTGGTGACAGATGTACACAAAGAAAAAAGAGAGAGAGAGAGAGAGAGAGAAAGAGAGAGAGAGAAAGAAAGAGAGAAAGAAAGGGAGAGAGGAGAGGAGAGTGGAAACATTGTTAACTAATAGAGACTGAGAAAATAAGCGTGGGGAACGGACAGATGTACACAAATAAAATTAGAGAGAGAGAGAGAGAGAGAGAGAGAGAGAGAGAGAGAGAGAGAGAGAGAGAGAGGGGGAAGTGGGAGACAGAGGATTTATTAACTAATAAAGAGATAGAATAAGCGTGGGATAGGAGAGATATACACAGATAAAAGGTGAGTGAGAGAGAAAGAAATAGGAAATGCGGTTATTCGTAGTCGAGTTTACAAAGTACTATTTGTAGTCAAGTCACTAATCAGAGTGTTGGAGAACAGACTCTATTATCTATATTCTTGTACAAAAAGTAATGAACCTTTTTCCGGATTTTCAATTTTGTTTTGTATCCATGTTACATACTCATACGCATATACCCACGTTGGGTATATACACAAGTGTTCTTTTACTAGAGAGGGGAGAGATAGACACAGGTAGACAGAGAGCATTTTGCATTACTTACTTCTTTGGTCATTTGGTGATCTCTAGTCGTTTCTATTCTCTCTCTCCATGTTGAATTCTATTTCTAGATTCCTGTTGGCTGTTCGTCTTTGATGTATTCCTTCTTCTTGGTCAATCTTTTTGCCAAGATATTCATCAAGCAAGAACACCATATTGTTTCTTTAAATTTTTATTGCTTAAACTTCTTCTTCTAACTAACACAACGTGCGTGTGCATTTGAGCCCAGCTAAGGCAGACATCTTTTCTGCCTGACGTCCAAGCTGGAACTTGGGTTAACTCGGTCCCACGTGACTTCACGTATTTCGCGGACTTTCTGTAATATTCCATGGAAAGTCCCGCCCGTGACATGAAAAGGGGCCATCCTTCAGAAATACAGGGGGTTGACAATAATCTATGCATAGATTATGTAACATTATTTGTCTTATTTAATCTATTGTCTTCATCTTTATTGTTATCGGTGCAACGTGTAAAGTTTTTAAATGCCATCCTTGGCCAGCTAAAATAGGACTTAAAGAAAGTGCTATGTTATGGAATCCTTTGGTAAACGTATAAGTCCTATCCTGCTTATTGGTAAAGGTCCAGTGATTTGATACTATGTCCATCGTCAATGAGAGTTACAGTAATTATGACCAGTAGGGTCGGTTAAGTATTGTATCAGCCTCAGAATACTGCCAGTGATTGGCGAAGAATAGATCACATTATCTATTCTAGTCTATAAGTAGGAGCGGGTATCCATCACACCTTATATATTGAAAAGTCTTATAGGAAGCGCGTGTGTGTAATGGTTAAAGTCATGGGAAATGGACACGTCGCCCCGAGTTCAAATCCTGGACGTGCTAATTGCATTTCACTTAGCGCTAATACCCTTGGGAAAGGTATGAATCCTACTCTCCCTTCGGCTATGGGTAAATAGCAGACTGGGATCTTTAACCTTGGTTAGGCAACCCGTCTAGGAGAAGGAAAACACTGAATTCAAACCTGTTAAACCCCGCTTAATACATTGACCTTGTGTCACATCCTGCTCGTGCGGAGCAGTTGGTAAATATATATACATTGAAAAGTCTCAACAGTTTCGGCCAATATGCCCTCCGGTCTTCTTCAGGTATTTCTTGGTGGACTCGGAAACCTTCTTTTCGAACTCGGGAGCCTTCATGTCATAATTAGTAATCACGGAACTTTGAACTGAACCCTTTATTCAATTCATAGACTTTTTATTCTGATAAACCGTGACCGCGTACAAGTATTTAGCTGTGTTAGTTATTCTATGTTACTGTCGCCCGAGAAGATTTCTAACTTCGAGAAAGTTCCCGAGTCCGACAACAAAATAACGTGAAGAAGGTCGGCAGGCACATCGGCTGAAACGTTGTGTCGATAAGAATAAAGATGTGGACAACAGTCGGAATAATCTAGATAATATAAATAATCATAACTCATCTAAAAAATTAAGAAATGATTTCAAGGCGCATGGCATTTTAGTGAGATTCGTAGGAAATAGACTCGTCGACCTGAATCCGGGACAAGGCTGATTGCATTATACGTAGCGCTAATACCCTTGGGAAAGGTATGAATCTAACTATACGCCCTTCAGCTATGGGTACATTGTAGAACTGGCTGGGATATTCAGCTAGGAATCTGTCTGCAAGAAGGGAAACTCTGAATTCAAACCTAATACATTCCGCTTAAGAAATGGACCTTGTGTCACATCCTGCTCGTGCGGAAGGGTTGGTAAATCTATATTCCAATGTTGCATTTGATAAATTCTGTTACAACAATTACCCAGTCTGCCCTACCATTTGCCCATAGCTGGAATTGCGATGAATTACGTGCATTTGGGGAAGAACGGAATTATGTTACAAAATAATTACGTTTAGCTGTTTTCATCCGTAGGCTGCAGAGTTAATAACGCATGTATGATATTGCTGTATAATATGGAATTGGGAATTGTACCCACACATGTTGGAGCGCTTGTGATATTATTGACGACACTTGAAATAATTGAAAATACGAAAAGGGGTTGAAACAATCTCCATTCAGGAATTTTATAATCAACAAGAATACTTAGGAAATCGCTGGAGTGTTAATTCGATATTTTGATAATTTATCACCGAAGAATCAACTCCGGTATAAAACTCGACGAATACAAAATAGCAAACTAGATATTTATTGTTTTTTTTTTAGCTCTGTCCGTAGAGCGTTCGGCTAGAATCCACAAGGTTCCTAGTTCGGTACCGGTCCTCGCCAACTCAGCGTATGAGTAGCACAGGGATCTGTGCGGTAAAGTAAGGAGCTGATGGTATATGTGGTGCTCCATCTCAGGCGCAAAAACAATCTCCTTCGTCTAGCGCTAGTGAAAAAGGGGATAGACTCCCTCGCTGTTTGGCTGATACCCACTTTAGACCACCCCGACTACTTTATTTTTTTTTACTGTGATATAATGTAATTTTAGGGTCTGTTTAACTCAGTCGGTAGAGCACCCGGATAGTCACCACAAGGTTCCTGGTTCGATACTGACTCTCGCCAACTCAGCGTAAGAGTAGTACAGGGACCTGTGCGGTAAATTAAGGAGCTGATGGTAGGTATGGTGCTCCCCTCATACGCAAAAACTTGATTAGCACAAGTGAAAAGGGGATATACTCCCTAGTTGTCTAGCTGATACCGACTTTAAGACACGCCGACGAGTTTACTTTTTAGTATGATATACTACTTCCACTAATGCTACTAATACTACTCTATTCTTATGTCAATATTTACATTATACAAGCTGATAACAGAATTTTGGTGGGTTGGTGGTTGGTTAGATTTACGGCATGTCAACCCTTGTTGGGTTATTTTATGCCGAAGACGTTTTGTTTTATTCATTCTTAATAGGAACTATTTTTTTCAAACTCACTTTCTTTTTTTAAACACATAGATGGGACCCTAACAAGTACCACACCAGGTCAGAGTGAGCTGGGAGTAATTAGGATGAAGGGGTAATACACATTCACCAGAGTTCCAGAATTGGAACTTCACCATCAGATAGTTTGACGTCATATCCAAGACACTAAGACCCTCAATCACTGCCTTCTAGCACATATATTTTAAAAAGAGTTGGAGGTTTGGCATAAGGGCAATACGGTTGAGAAAATTATATATGGTACTGGGGCTTGACGAGACCAAAGACCGCAGCCCATTTAGCCTAAGTAAGAGCCAAAGTGGGGTGTTGTGTGAAAGACTATCAGCTGGTGTCAAAAACTACAACTACTACTACTACTACTACTACTATAATAATAATAATAATAATAATAACTTAGACTTTGCGGTAATAGAGATGAGACTGTAAACCATATACTCTGCGAATGTAGCAAACTAGCACAACGAGAATACAAAACTAGACGCGACTGGGTTGGGAAGGTGATCCACTGGGAGTTATGCAAAAAATTAAATTTTAACCATACAACAAAATGGTATATGCATAAACCAGAATCTGTTCTTGAGAACGAAACGCATAACATTCTCTGGGACCTTGAAATAAAAACGATCACCTTATCCCAGCAAGAAGACCAGACCTAGTGTTGATAAACAAAAAAGAAGAACTGTCAACTGGTGGATTTTGCAGTGCCAGCAGATCACAGGGTGAAGCTAAAGGAAAATGAAAAATGGACAAATATCTGGACCTTGCCAGAGAATGAAAAAGTTATGGAATATGAAAGTGAAAGTGATACCAATTGTAGTTGGTGCATTTGGAACAGTCCCAAAACGATTAGAAAAGGGTTTGGAAAGTTGGATATCAGAGGAAGAATTGAAACCTTCAGAACACTTCACGCTGCAATCTTACCAGAATACTCAGAAGAGTCCTGAGACCTGAGGAGATTTGCTATCACTCAGACTCCAGTGAAGACCACCAGCTAAATGTGAAAACTAAAATAATAATAATAATAATAATAATAATAATAATAATAATAATGGCTATAGTAAAAAGAGCAATGATAAAACAGATGTCAGTTATAACAATTTTACTTCAAAAGAATTTGCCCTTTGTGCTCATTAACAAGAAATCAAAAATTGACGTCAAGCGGAATGGAAAAGAAAATAGAAAAATATGAGTGAGTCAAATTACTGTGCAACAAAACATCAAAGATTCATAGTTTTGCACTTAGTGACCTAGCATTAGCGAAAGGCGTTTTGTCTTCCATTTTATTAATTAAACTTTTAATCTGAACAAGAAAATAGAAAAAAAAAATCCGGTAAAGTAAAAGGAAACCAAACCAAAGACAACAAAAAACGATGAATCAAATACACAACCACAGTTCATTTAATTGAACTATGAATCAATATAATAACATAAAAATACGTTTTATAAACCTCAGAAAAATAATGCATTTTATGATAATATTATCTGTAAAAAAGAAAATGATTTAACGTAATGTTTTATTTCAAAATCACCGTTAACCCTAAAACTTTAATACAAGTCATGGCTTTTTAAAGAATTCATAACCTCACATTAATACTACACTTTCAATAAATTAATAAAATTAAAATAAAAAAGAAAGAAAAGAAGATGCATTTTTTTTAAAAAGTGCACGTCCGGTAAAATATTGTTATTCAATGATTGCTTTATTGTTATTTATGATAAGAATAAGATCTCATGAGATTAATCAATGGAACATTATTGATACCATATTGATTAGTAAGGTCAGTCTTCACATGCGATATCTGTAGTCGATGGTGCTTTTCGAATATTGGACATCAGTCACAGGAGGCGCTGTAACTTCAGGAGCACAAGAATTATATAGTCTTCCGAGACTGCAATTACACAACGAGAATACAACTAGGCCCAACTGGGTTGGGAAGGTGATCCACTTTGACCATACAAAAAATGGTATATTTATAAACCAGAATCTGTTCTTGAGAATGAGATGCATAAAATTCTCTGGGACTTTGAAATAAAGACTGATCACTTTATTCCAGCAAAGAGATCAGACCTATTGTTGATTAATAAAAGAGAGAACTTGTCAACTGGTAGATTTTGCGGTTCCAACAATTGACAGGGTGAAGATGGAAAATGAAAAGATGGACAAATACCCGGACCCTGCTAGAGAATTTAAAAAGCTGTGGAATATGAGGATGAAAGTGTTACCAATTGTAGTTGGTGCATTTGAACGGTCCCAAAAAGCTTTGAAAAAGACTGGAGGATCTACAAATCAGAGGATGAATTGAGACCATCCAGACAACTGCATTGGTGCAATCGGCCAGAATACTCTGAAGAGTCCTGGAAACCTGAGGAGACTTGTTGTCGCTCAGACTCCAAACAAATACCATCAGGTAACGCTGGTGTGAAAAACCCAAGGAGTGAAAACTTGTCAACTGGTGGATTTTGCAGTGCCAGCAGATCACAGGGTGAAGTTAAAGGAAAATTAAAAAATGGACAAATATCTGAACCTTGCCAGAGAACTGAAAAAGTTATGGAATATGAAAGTTAAAGTGATACCAATTGTAGTTGGTGCATTTAGAACAGTCCCAAAAGGATTAGAAAAGGGTTTGGAAAGTTTGGAAATCAGAGGAAGGATTGAAACCATTCAGAACACTGCTCTGCTGTAATCTGCCAGAATACTCAGAAGAGTCCTGGAGACCTGAGAAGACTTGATGTCACTCAGACTCCAGTGAAAGACCATCAGCTAACACTGATGTGAAAACTCAAAAGGAGTAAATAATAATAATAATAATACAGTGACCATCAGAAATACAAGAAAAAGCAAAAAACAGAAATAGGAAGAAAACAACTACATGGGTACTTTAAGCGCCAAATACAGGAGATATCACATCAGAAGACATGGACATGGCTTAGAAGAGGAAACCTCAAAAGAGAAACCGAATCCTTATAATCGCAGCAAAAGCCATTAGAACAAACTATATAAAGGCAAAAATAGATAAGACACAGCAGAATAGCAAGTGCAGAATGTGTGGAAATAGAGACGAAACAGTCAATAAGCGAATGCAGCAAACTAGCACAAATAGAATACAAGACTAGACAGGACTCTGTGTGAAAAGTGATCCACTGGGAACAGTGCAAGTAATTCAATTTTCACCATACAACCAAATGGTACATGCACAAATCTAAACCTGTCCTAGAGAACGAGACACACAAAATGTGCTCGAGAACGTTTTTCGAACATTGGACTTCACAGTCACAGGAGGCGCAGTATCTTCAGGGACACAAAACTATCTTATAGTCTTCAGAGACTGCAATGCCAATAATGATATACGAATCAGTTAACGATTAAACAACTAATTGAGTATAAACAGTTTTATTTTTGGTGGGTGAATCAGAGTTTTGATCATCTGTGATAGGGTCAGCATGGCGAGTGAATTCTGATGCTGAAAGACCCGAAACCTCCCTGTGAACCATGCATGCTACATCACTGACGACAACTATCAGCGCCCAAAATGTAGGAGCGCGTATCTAAAGTGTACATTTTTTTTTTTTTCATCTAAAAATGTAACTTCAGTATTTCATTATGAAAGCCACAATGAACATTTTATTTTCCGCTACGATTGTTATAAAAGTGAATTATGTGAAAACCGGGGCATTCAATCACGAAAAACAACATCTACAGTAATAAGAGTCAGTAGATAAGAAAATATTTGGAAATTTAAAAGGTAAGTGTTTCCTTATATATTTAGAACAATGTATGTAAAAACTATTAAACCGTCTACTGAGAGATACACGCTCACAGTTATATTTGAAATTCTAGGCACGGTTTTCTGTTTCTCTAGTTTATGGAGAATAAATGTTAAATATTGTTGTTGATAGGTTTTCCTGTCAGGCGGAAACTGTTAACTGTGTGAGAAGGATGTATACAGCAGACATTTTTTCGAATTTATTTTCAACAAGAAAATTGAAATAATAAAGGTATATCGAAAATAAATGGAGCAAAAAAATATATAAATAGGCAATCTATGATTTTGCCTGTATAAATTGAATATCTTATAATAAAGATTGTGTTTTTGTCTCTATGTAACGGAACTACATTACTACTCAAGTTACAATTCCCTTAGTTATTTACCTCCCATTCTCCATGAATTAATTTTTATTTAAACCTCAGTCATTAAACAAATTGTTTTACATTATTAATACATACTTATAACATGTAAGTATATTTGTATATATATAAGAAACAGCGGTTAAAGTGTAAACGGGAAGGCTAATTTGCATATTTATATTAAAAATTATATTTGAATGAATATATGCATGGTATTATTGCTTTCTAATTGCTGGGTTTTATCTTAACGGATATGAGCAAAAATCTCAGTGATACATTTTAAAAGAAATACATTAACAAGAAGAAATAACTATAACTATAACCGGGTTAGCTCAGTCGGTAGAGCGTTCGGCTAGAAACCACAAGGTTCCTAGTTCGATACCGGTCCTCGCCAACTAAGCGTATGAGTAGCACAGGGATCAGTGCAGTAAAATAAGGAGCTGATGGTAGGTGTGGCGCTCCACATCAGATGCTAAGACAATCTCCTTGGTCTAGCGCTATTGAAAAGGGGATAGACTCCCTCGCTGATTGGCTGATATCGACTTTAGTCCGCCCCGTCGACTTTACTTACTTTTATATATATATATAGTTTGTTTTTGTTTAATATATATTCAAATATATCAAACGTATAGAGTTTTACGAGAAAAATATTTACAAACATGAAATGGTCACATAATATTCTACATTAAACTATATCCGGTTTAAGTGCGTGCATGTCCGCCTTTCATTACGAGTTTAAATTTAACGGCAGTTTCATCAATCATCCTTACCCCCTCTTATTCGTTTTTTTTTCAGATATAATACACAGGGTTTCAAAAGATAAAACGTGTCCTGTCGTTAAATCTAATAGTTTGTAATAAAATTATTATGATTAATAAGTGAATTATATAATCTTATAAATATTAATAGATCATTTATATTTTATCATATGGTGAAAAAAAACTTTTCTGTTTAGATAATCGTCTGTTGTAAAATAAAACAGTTCTTTTTTATTTGACGCCCCAAAAAGAAAAATCCTTAGATATTTGCATTAATTTGTATTTAACGGATAGAAACTGGGTTTTATTAGAAAGAAAACATTTATTTAGATTTTGACATCAAAACTATTTTATGACAATCATTTAAATAAATACACGATTTCAAATATATGTTTACATTTTCCTACATGACAAAAAATAATTTTTACACCGGTTTTTCTGATAGTTTTGTAAAGAAATTACGATTAGAATTATTGGGCCCTCATGACAGACTCGGAATATAATATTATTTATAACTATTTCCTATTTCAAAGTCAACTGTTCGACATCAATCTGAGGTTAGAGAGAGAGAGAGAGAGAGAGAGAGAGAGGAGAGATACATGGAGAGGGAGGGAAATGTTGAGAGGAAGGAAGCAGAGATGATAGATAGAGAGGGGAATAATAGAGGAGGGGAGTTAGGGAGTGATAAAAGAAAGAGAAGGGAATAGGTTAGGGGGGTCTTTCAAATAAATTCTGACTGATAGGGAGAATACGCCATCGATCACATTTCAAGTTAACCTTCTAAGATCTGTGAAAATAGTCCAACTATTGTTAAATAAGGATATGTGGAATTCGCTCTAGGTTGTTCGAAATACGCCAGACTATACTGCGCAGGATAGCGTTGTCAGTTATGTTATTGGCTGGCTTCATAGGAGGGTTTTGGATCTTCCAACATAATACCCCCCTCAGCCAGCCAGACCCCGTTGGAGACGATCAAACTCCAAGGCCACCCATGTCCGACGCTAACAGAAAAAAATTGTTTATAATACGCCAATGCAATCCTCGACCTGTTTATATCCGATTGGCCAATTCCACAGCCAATCATCGATAAGGGTAGTTTTTATAATCAGGATCCTGCCACTCAGACATTTTTAAAAAATTAATAATACATTGGCATAGCTGGGATGATGATGCAATGCTCAATGGGGAAATGAAGAAAAACGCGTTGGATATGTGAGACAGAAAGGAATATAAGTCGTAACAGTTGAGAGGTCTGTTTTTTTTTTTTTTTTATCATAATAGCAATATACACATTATTCCATATTCAATTTGGTCGAAATTGAATACGGAATTTTAATCTTAAATTTTTATTTATTTATTTTTTTAACGATGGTAATGACTAAAAGTATATACATGTAGTTTAGGGGTTTAACATAAAATATAAAAGGTGTAAAATTACGTAAAATATATGTACATCGTAATTTATTGTCTATAAGTATCTATATACGGTTGAAAACTAGTTTTATAAATTTTACCGGTTTAAAATAACTAACGTTGCTAAATATCTATTTACCTACTCGGTAAAGTGGACATACGAGGATGTTGACCTCATCTGACCCCTTCTGTAAATGCTTGTCATTTGATAGCTCAGCTGGCATTTGTAAAAGTACAAACTGTAATGGCTGGATCCTTTTGGTCAGATGAGACAAACCTGAACTCTTTCTGGGGAATGTCATTTTCTGCAAGGGGAATGGAGAGCTGTGGAAAAATTATCTGTGTAATGAATGATTATTGGAAACTGTCTGTTACACATCTAAAGCTGAAGTGTAGTTGGAGATTTAGTGTCGATATATCAATACTCGTGTCCCTTAATTGTACGACCATTATCATCTTGCACCACCCTCTGGTAAAAAGTGAGACCGAACAAATCGCCCTAGATCAAATGCAAAAATATACATCTTGATTATCTGGTGTTGCTTATCTGCCGAATTCAGCTAAATAATTGACTATTCCGTTTTTATTATACACACACACGCGCACACACACACACACACACGCAGAGATATATATATATATAGAGAGAGAGATAGAGAGAGAGAGAGAGACAGACAGACAGACAGACGACAGACAGACAGAGAGACAGAGAGAGACAGTGAGACAGAGAGACAGAGAAAGAGACAGAGAGAGAGACAGAGAGACAGAGACAGACAGACAGAGACAGAGAGAGAGAAAGGAGAGAGAGACAGACAGACAGACAGACAGACAGACAGATACAGAGAGAGAGAGACAGAGAGAGAGAGAGAGAGAGAGAGAGAGAGGGGGGGAATTATGATTAATGAGAATGGAGTTCATAACCTTAATTTGCATTAAGATTAAAACCAATGTAACATTAAAAAAAAAAGACATTCTCCTTATGTGAAAACTATTTACCGAATCGTTTCATAGAAGGAGAGAACATTTCTAATGATAATTAAAAATCGTGGAAACATTGAATTTAATCGGGAATACATTTGTGATGTCTACATTGAGAATAAATTATAAAAGGCAAAAGGAAAATTGTACAATAGAACACAAATAATCTTAAAAGTCCTTTAAAAAATAAAACGCGTGTTGGTAGTTTTGACTTATAAAACGTCAATAGCGAGAAGAAAATTTGTAAACTCACAAATTGCCCCGTGTCAATCCATTTTCAAAATTTACAGACAATAATAAGATATATGTTTCCGGCAGGCGAATGATTTCCGATTAAGAAACTTAATATTAATTGCAATAAATTTCAGACAGGAAGTATTCTATTATTTATACTACGAATTCAATCCAACAATGCATATTTACAGGTTTGATAAAAAAGTTTAGAGAAAATAAGACATGCACATTTTTTATATATTGTTTTCTCCAGGCAAAAGTGTGTATTATGTAATTACAGCCTTTCTTTTTCGAATATATTGTTTTGTACAAAATCATTGAACATTGAGCTTTAATTTGGACCAGACTAACTGTAGCACAAACTAACCTAATGTGATTTACTTATACACACACACACACACACACACACACACACACATATATATATTATATATATATATATATATATATTATATATATATATATAATATAATATAATATAAATATAATAATAAATATATAATGGTTTTACAATCTATTTATTTGATGACAGTCACAACCATTTAGTTTCATGCATGCGTAAGCGCAAACAATTTTCTGAAGATTGTTTGTGCTTATGCATGCATGACACCAAATGGTTTGTTGTCCAAATGCTACCTTTAATATAATTATATATTTATATTATTTATTAATATATATATATATATATATTATATATTATATATATATATATATATATATATATATATATATATATATATATATATATATATATATACGTACAGTTTATAAGTTTTAACCGTTAATCATCACGCACTAAATCTCTTCCAAGATTGCCACTATTCCATATATAGAGAGAATTCTTATTAAGAATACAGAATATATCTTAACGCATTGATTTTTGTCAATTATGATTTTCAAATCATTACTGAAATATTATAGAATGAATTATAATTTTAACATATTCATTTTTAAATTTCATTTCCTATTTTATGAACTAAGTGGCTAATTTGGATTTTTCTCAACCATATATCTAGGAATTCTTTACTTTCTCTCATATTTATTCATTTCTTTTTAATACATGAAATATTGAAAATGCGATATCATGGATTATTCAACTTGAGGTTATCAGTTTCTGTGAATAAATTGAACGTTGATGTAAGTCAATGGGTGGAATGTAGGATTACGCAAAAGCAGCAAGAAATTTATTTAATATATATAATAAGTATGAATGATACGGTGAAAAGAAAGATCACCTTTTTCTAAATATGTTTGGAGAAGAGAGCGCGGGTTTGAATAGTTAAGACACAGATTTAAATATAGAATGCAATATTCGATTATTGGTTGTTGGTTGGTTGGTTGGTTGGTTGGTTTTTACGGCCTGTCAACCTATTGTGCTTATTCTGTGCCAAAGACGCTTTCTCATACTCATCTCTATCTTTCTTCAACTTTCTCTCTTTCTTTCTTATTATATTTTTCTGTGTAGCATGCACTTTGATTATAATAAAAACAGAATGTACCATTATTTAGCTGAAGTGACGACACGTTATAAGAAATAAAAATTCGGTGGATGGGCGACAACAGATAATTAATTTTTTGCATTTTGAACGATTTGGACGATCTAATCTTTAACCAAAGGGTTTTGCAAGATGATAACGGACGGGAGATTAAGGAACACCAGTATTAATATTAGATTATCTGTCCTTTGTCAAAAGAAGAAAAAAAAAGGACCAAACTTCTGAAACCGAAATGAGATAAAATCAAATATGCCAAAATAGCAATGTCATTTATAACAACCGAATGTAGCGATAAATCTTATCGAGATTAATCATGGCGTCAAGTACATCAGGCCGAGATGACATCTTTTTGAAGAAGATGTCTTACGCTGAATCATAATTGAAATATAATCTATAGAAAAATATAATAACCATGAAAGAGATATGCATGAAGTTAGTTGCCCTTTATTATTAAGTACACTCGAAAAAGAGTCCAGTTTCTTCTTGCAAGTTCGTGTGACACTGTAAGTTTATACAAGACAAATTACTAAATCACATATATGAGAGTAAGTCAAAAAGTAATGCCATTTTATTTAGGATAGGTATAATTACCAACACAGGAACATGCTTCATACATTAAAATGAAGCTGGTCCTCTATGGATGACATCCCTACTTCTCCACATAGGTGAGCCAAAGAGTAATGCCATTTTGTTCAGGACAGGTATAATTATCAACAAAGGAACATGTTTCCTACATTAAAATGAAGCTGGTCCTATGTGGATCACATTCTTACTTCTCCACATAGTCACCGTTTCTCTCAATAGCAATGTTCCACTTTCGAATGGGAGCATATATCCCCGCCCCATAAAATGCTATTGACTGTTCTTTGGGACACTTCTTCACTAGAGATTTCACTTTTTCGTCACTGGAATAATGTTTGCCTCTCAAACGTCTTTCATGGCGCTGAAGAGATGATAGTCTGGGCAAATATTATTCCACACAGGACCAGCTTTTTTCATATGTATGATACCTGTTACTGTGTTGGTAATTATACCAGTCCTAAAATGGCATTACTTTTTGTAATAGCCTAGTATCTACAGAAATACAAAAAAAAGTCTGTTATTGCTTCGAGGAAAAAAGGTTAACGCTATTTACCGTAAGCTGTCAATTTGGCATCGAGTCAAGAGCTTTATCTATTTATGAAAGATATTAAGTATTTACTGACATAACAACATATCAATCAAACACAGGGATTGTTATACTGGGGAATCACGCACTAACCGAAGCTCATACGTGGCTAGTGTTTAAGAATCCCGTGAATTACTCTTTTGATGCGCCTCAAACACTGGCAATAAACCGAGCCCTGCCCATTTTATACAAGGGGGGCAGCTGTTAACTGGGGGATGGATCCCTGGTATCACGCTAATATTGATTAAAGCAACTGGAAACACTGTTACATAATTATTAGATCCCTAATACTTATATAAGGTAGTATAGAAACATAATGGCGATTAGTGTAGCTGATGGCTTTGAGAGTGAGTGACGGCGCTTGACCTCACTCTCCTTGCCTTCCGGGGATAAATCGTGAGAACCGGAAGGCATAGAAGACCCTGTCTTCCGGTTTAAGGATAGTAAGTAAGTCTCAGTCAGTTAGCAGGTAGGAGCCGAGCCCGATAGGATGTAAGTCGATCTGCGCAGATGTCTGGTGGTGATTTAACAATAAAATAGGATCAAAAGTAAATCGAAGTCTTGTGTTTATTACCTAAAAACTAACGATGACACAGGGCTTCTGATAAGTAGAAATCCCTAACAGAAAACCAGACCGAAATCCCCAAGTCAACTCCAGACGCTAGGCCTTAGAAGATATCCAAGATGATAGAAGAAATACCAAAGACGATCAGAATAGCAGCCAGCCAGAATATTAAAGACGGCCAAGAAATAGAATTAAAGAAAAGGGTATACAACAACAGGACACGAAAACGGGGTAACTATATTTTTATAGATATTATGCATTGATCTGTCTGTAACCAAATCTACGTCAACACTGATGTTTTATTCCCTTAGTTTTTTTGCGTAACATTCCTCATGATTTTGTTTTATATACAGATCTTATTCATTAATGCAAATACTTTATATTTAATAACATTGGCCTAATCAACAAACTAGAAAAATACGATTGGATTTACATATAAAACTAACTAGCGATTTACATATAACTTTAAGACTAGTATTATCTGCATTATTCGGACTATTGTCCCCATCTTCATTGTAACTTGTACAACGTTTCGACCGACATGCCCTCCGGCCTTCTTCAGGTATTTCTTGTCGGACTCGGGAACCTTCTCGGAGTCGGGAACCTTCTT
>CM042139.1:9161444-9323944 GCA_023376005.1 Doryteuthis pealeii | reverse complement strand
CTGAATTGCTTTTTCACGAAAAGATGTTATAAATTCGATCGACAAGAAGATCAATTCCTGGAGCGGAAAATATGGGCGATTATCGCCTCATTTTTCACCCCCGCTGGATTCTCTTCGTTTATGGGGTAAAAACATTCGCGCCAGCACTTACGGCACCATTAGATGCTTAAAGAAATAAAGATAAAAAGAAGAATTAAACGTATTGGTATGTAATTAGGAAAATATATGACCAAAAATAAACCCCCCAAAAAACAAAACAAAACAAAAAGAATAAAATAAGGACAACCAAAATATTAGCATGATTTTTCTTTGAATTTTGTGGCCATATATTTATTTTAATGGTGATCATTATAACTTGCGCAGGATTCTCGTCCTCAATAGACTAAAACCTTTACGCCAGTAGTTATGGCACCATTAGATGCTTAAAGATAAAAAAGGAGATTTAAACATATTGGTATGTAATTTGGGAAATATATAACCAAAAATAAACCCACAAACTAAAAAGTGAAATAAATAAAAACAAACAAAATATTAGCATGATTTTTTCTTTGAAATTTTTAGCCATATTTATTTTAATGGTGATCATTATAACTTCCGCTGGATTCTTGTCCTCAATAGACTAAAGCCTTCGTGCCTGCAGTTATGGCACCATTATATGCTTAAAGATAAAAAAAGAGACTTAAACGTATTGGTGTGTAATTTGCGAAATATATGACCAAAAATAAACCCATAAATAAAAGAAGTGAAATAAATAAAAAAATAAAAAAATATTCGCATGATTTTTTCTTTGAAATGTGTAACCATATATTTATTTTAATAGTGATCATTATAACTTCCTAATAACAAACTGTGCGATTGTGGTCGTGATGGGTTTGCTGATATATTCTAAGGGATTAAAAATGATATTTGGTTAATAAGAATCTTCAAAATATCAACAATTTAACACGATCTCATGCAAAATTTTCCCATAAGCTGATGAAAAAAATAAGAAAAAAATTCCAAGATGTTATTGTAGTTAATAGTTTTACGTAATAGGCATGACGTGGAATCGTGAGGGGGGCCTGATGTGTAGATTAGAACGGAAAGGTTTAAGTGATGATTTCACGTAGTTTGATTGGACGAGCGAATGATATGTGGCGAAGAGGAGAAAGGAGGGGTGTGAGGTGAGAGTGTAAATTGAGTCTGGGAGAATGCCTTAACGGATTAAGACATGGGTTCCTTGCCCTCGACAGAAATTGCATATAATGGAAAGAAAGAAAGAAAAAAGAAAGAAATAACGAGGCTTATGAAAAAAGAAAGAAAGAAAGAAAGAAATAACGAGGCTTATGAAGAAAGAAAAAAAGAAAGATAGATAGAAAGAAAAGAAAAGAAAAGAGAGAAAGAAAGAAAGTGCGTATAATGGAAAGAAAGAAAGAAAGAAAGAAAGAAAATGTGTATAATGGAAAGAAAGAGAGAGAGAGAGAGAGAGAGAGAGAGAGAGAGAGAGAGAGAGGAAAGAAGAAAGAAAGAAAGAAAGAAAGTTTGAATAATGGAATGAAAGAAAGAAATAAAGAGAGAAAGAGGAAGAAGATTAATTAGGAGAGTGAAATTGAGAAAGAAGAAAGAAAGAAAGAAAAGGAGAAAGAGAGAAAAGAAGAAAATGTGTATAATTGGGGGAAATAAAATACTCAACAGTGAAAAGAAATGGCATGATGTTATTACTAAAAATGGCACAAGGCAAGATAACCCTCACCCCCCCCCCAAGTTAGCGACCAGACACCGTGACATCATCGAACTGCCATTCAACTGAACAGCTGTCCAGCAACGAAGATTCCAGCCTCTCCAATGTAGTATCGGTACAGAGATAAGTATATTAAATGTTTCTTTATCCGCACAACATTCACTCCATTAGAAGGGAGACCCGTTACATTAAATAACGTGGACATAGCATCTCTCCATTCGGAAATGTGTGCAAGATATAATAAAAGTTGACACGTCATTATCTCAGCCATTCCGACATTGGAACTAAGCAGTTGGAAGGAGCAGATGCAATATGCGTGTCTGTTCCCCAAGGTAGTTTGACTTAAGGATCAAATAAATGAGCTCATGAAAAAAAATAGCAACGTCTTGTGTTGGCATTAAATCTATAAACGGCACAATATATCCTCAAGTGATTTTCAACTTTTTCCTGGATCAAACAGCGAGAGTAACATCCAGGTGGATATCAGATTCAACAATTAGATTTCGGCCAAGAGTAAACGATAAGAACAAGAGAATTATATCAATATTATTATTAAAACGTCATCACTCCTTTCAAATAGAGTCCGCTACGTTACAAAGAAGCTTAAACTCCCTTGAAGAACCAAGTTACTACTGTTGTGAGTTCGATCCCCACGGATGACCGATAATTGTGACATTGTCTCAGACTATGTAAAAATACTTTGTAAACGAGCTACCCTTTTTCTATCATAATACTAGCCCCCAAATTTATTTTGATCGTGAGGGGGTCTACTTATGTAGAGTGTCTTAAGCAGTAATAGCCTAGCAGGTTTCATCATTCTTAAATCTTATCTACTATACCAGTTATTATAACAAGATTAAAGAGCCCAGTCTGCCCTACTATTTATTAATAAAACAATTATTGATTTCATACATTTCCCAATAGTATTAGCACTAAGTGAAATTCGTTGAGGATTTGAACTCGGGCAGCCGATTCCACCTTCTACAACGATAACCGTTATAAAACAAACACCTCTTCTTTTTGCATAAACCTAAATATGAATTTTCTAAAAATTAGTTTGGCACAAGGCCAAACTGTGAGGATCACTCATAAAAACAGCATTAGGAAGCAACATTGATAAATATTTTTGACGCTAGATGTCAATGCGTACGGAAATTTTAAAATAAGTGAATGCAGCAAACTAACGCTAAGGGAATACAAGACTAGGTACGACTGGTTGTGAGTGGGGATCCACTGGGAATTGTGCAATAAAATAGTATTTTACCATGCTACTAAATGGTATATGAACAAACCGGAATCTATCCTAGAGAATTAGACACATAAAATTCCGCCGGACTTTGAGATACAGACGGATCACATAATCCCGGCTAGGGGACCATTCAGTGTTAATTAACAGGAGAAATGAATATTTTAGCTTATGGACATTGCGTCCCGGTGGATCACATTGAAAATAAAAGAAAACGAAAAGATAGACGAATATTCGGACATGTCAAAAGAATTGAGAAAACTGCGGAACATGAAAGTAAAGATTGTAACATTCGTAATTGGTGCCCTGAGAACGGTAAGCAAGGGTCTTGAAGAGTCTGGGTGAAATGGAAATCAGAGGAAGATCCGGGATCACTCAAACTACAGCATTATTAAGATTGACAGTAATCCTTATAAAAGACCTGGAGACCTGAGTAGAATTCGTCACACAGCCTTTAGCGAATCACCAGCTCAGGCTAGTGTGATAAACTCTGATGGAGTGTAATAATAATGATGATAATAAGATATAAGAACTAGAAATAGGAGGAAGAATTGGGACCATTCAGAAAACAACATTGTCCAAATCGGTCAATATCCTCAGAAGATTCCTGGTGTTACATAATCTATGCGGTTGCATAAGATTATTGTCAATCCCCTGTATTTCTAAAGGGATGACCCTTTTCATATCACGGGCGGGATTTTCCATGGAATATTACAGAAAGCCCGCGAAATACGTGAAGTCACGTGGGACCTGGTTAGGTCTTCAGTTTCAGTTTGGACGTCAGGCAGAGAAGATGTACTGCCTTAACTGGAACTCACCTGCATACGCGCGCTATGTTTAGTTACATGAAATTTTTAGTCAAGTAAATAAAAGCTTACGAAAATAACACGGTTTTGTGGTTGGTGAATGTTTTGGTAACAAGACTGATCTAGAAGAAGAAATGAGTTAAGTGCGACCGACCACCAAGACGAACTCCAGACGCTAGAAGAGACACTAAAAGAAGAAGAAGTAAGAAAGTAAGGAAAGAGGTATGCAATACTGGAAACCTGAGGAGACTTGATGTCACTCAGACTCCAGTAGAAAACCAGTAGCTAACGCTGGTGTGAAAAACTCCAAAATCGTGAAATGATAATGATAATCTAATGTTAAATATTAGCGCTGATCTAATCGTGAGTAAATGCAATGTCATCTGAAAGAACATTGACATTAACACCATGAACTATTTAACACCTCACGTAATAAGAATTAAAAACACACATAAAACACAAAACAATAAGAAAACAGGCCGATTGCGTGACGAAAAAATCGTGGATTTGTGTTGCTTTCATAGTAACACTACTAACAGAAGACGTTCACACTTGGGTCTGTGAGTCAGTTAGACTGTATTTATTCTAATTGAAGAGATTAAAAATCTTATTATAATGGAGATTGTGTGTTTTTCTGTCTGTAACCGAAACTATATTCCTACTCAAGTCACAATTCTCTTAGTTATTGACATCACATTCTCCATAATTTTATTTTTATCTAAACCTCAATTATTAATAAAATTGTCTTACATTATTAATACTGTTAACTATGTCTACATACTGACAACATGCAATTATATTTATATATACAACAAAATAGCGGTTTACAGTGTGAACGGGAAGGCTAATTTGCATATTAATATTAAAAAATCGAATTTAATAAATATGTGCTTAGTATTATTGATTTCTAACTGTTTGGTTTTATTTTAATGAATATTAGCAAAAATCTCTTCAATGAATCTTAAATGAAATCCATTAACAAGAAAAGATAACTGTCATTTTATTCTTTACTTCCTCTTTTAACTAAATACTCAAATTAGAAAAAATAACAATGAAAGACGAGAGTGATGGAAGAGTAAATTTCAGTTGTTCTATTTTTCGATTATACTCCCTCTGTTTCAAATCTTTTATTATACTCTCTCTGTTTCAATTTTTTTTTCTGTATTCTTATTTAGTTTCATTAGCCTTTCTAATTTAATACAATATTTTATTACATTAAAACTTAAATACTTGCACCCGGAGGGTGCATATATTTGCTAGTATAAATAAAATATATAAAACAACTTCAAAAGATAACTAGATTAAACTTGTACCGATTAAACGCCAAATAAAACTTCGACTGAATTAATTGAGTTTAAAATTGAATTGATTCTAGTAATCTTTCACTATGTTGATTCTTACATGTGTGAAAAATAAGTCTCTCTCTCTCTCTCTCTCTCTATATATATATATATATATATATATATATATAGTAGTAAGTAGTAAATCGACATGGCGGCCTAAAGTCGGTATCAGCAAGTCAACGAGGGAGTCTATCCCCTTTTCAATAGCGCTAGACCAAGGAGATTGTTTTTAGCATCTGAGGTGGAGCGCCACACCTTCCATAAGCTCCTTACTTTACCGCACAGATCCCTGATACAGATCATACACTGAGTTGGCGGGGACCGGTATCGAACTAGGAACCTTGTGGTTTCTGGCCGAACGCTCTACCGACTGAGCTAACCCGGCCCCTAAATATATATACATGACCTTTTCCGTTATATACTTCCTAACAAATTTTAAATTTTCACATTATCCAAAAAATAAAAATAAAAACTTACAACCAATCATACTCTTTTACTTTATATATAAGAAAAACAAAAAATAGAAAATTTACAATATTAATTACAAAAATAAAAATTATTTTTCTATAAATCTGTCGAAGACCAACCGTCAACAGGCTAATACTCATACCGTTTTGAATAAGAGAATTCGTCTAGTGTCAAACTTGTTAATATGTCTTCTTTTTTAAAAATTGTTACAATAAGACATACATAATCTGATGACCGAGAAAAATGCGGCGGAAGTACTCACATTCGAAACTATTGTATAACTTTTTTAAAATCTCTTTTTTATAACATCAAGGTTTTTGTTTTGAACTCATATGACTTTTGTCTCCGCTCTTAACAACACGGAGTATAAACAAGCTCTGAAGATGATTTTTATAAAATCGAAATATTGTTCAATATCAGCTATGAATATGTTATAAAATGTTTTCACTTTAACAGCATTTTGTGGTGTTTTCATATCCTTTTATCTATACACACACACACACACACAACACACACACACACACACACACATATATATATATATATTAATTAATACATCTAGACACATATATATATATATTAATACACACACACACACACACACACACATATATATATATATATATATATATATATATAGTTTAAATGTTGTGTATTTTGGAAGCAAGTTACTTTTTTCGGCATGTGTTCTTGAATAACAAGGAGTACTTCTTCATTATTTGCATCTGTGTCTTTTTCAGTCTTCTGGGGATCTTTCTGATATCTGTATCCAATTGAAATAGGATATTTCCCATACTTTTAGCCCGAGCGCTTTCGGCTACTTTTTCAGTCGCCATCAGGGGGTATATGAGTTAGTTTTAGTTCGTTGTTTCAGGTCTTTTATCTATGTTGTTTTTAAATTAGAAGAGTCTATTATTTTTAGAGGGTTGCCATAAAACAACACTTAATTACAAAACACCTAGATAAATTCACCTCCTTCAACATTAGGAAAATTCTCACCAAAATCATCTATAACAATAACAATAAGAAACGCCTATAAATTCTTGAAGCAATATGCATGAAAAAAAAACTAACATCAATAAAATAGCATTCAACGTCGGTCATAACATACTAACTATCTTTAATAACTAACACACTTAATATGCACTCCTGTAGATATTTTAAATGCCTCTCCACAGATTTCTATCCCCAAATCAAAGCAAATATTTGTGTTACATAATCTATGCATGGATTATTGTCAACCCCCTGTATTTCTGAAGGGATGGCCCCTTTTCATATCACAGGCGGGACTTTCCATGGAATATTACAGAAAGCCCGCGAAATACGTGAAGTCACTTGTGACCGAGTTAACGCTCAGTTCTGCTTGGGCGTCAGGCAGAAAGCATGTCTGCCTTAGCTGAGATCAAATGCACATGCGTGTTGTGTTAGTTAGAAGAAGTTTAAGCAATAAAAGTTTAAAGAAATAATATGGTGTTCTTGCTTGATGAATGTCTTGGCAAAAAGACTGACCAAGAAGAAGGAATCAATCAAAGACGAACAGCCAACAAGAATCTAGAAATAGAATTCAACATGGAGAGAGAGAATAGAAACGACTAGAAAGTAATGCAAAATGCATATGCATCTCTCTCTACCTGTGTCTATCTCTCCCCTCTCTAGTAAGAGCACAATTGTGTATATACCCAACATGGGTATATGTGTATGAGTATGTAATATTTTTTATTCAAAATAATAGATTTCGTTAATTTCGTTGATAGAATATTTTCCTTGTTAAAGTCGCGAAAATCAACGTCTTTACACTTTGATTTTCGAATTCAAAATCTATTTTGAATAATTCAAACTAGACTGACCGAACGAATGAGAATTTTCTTGCTAAAAATTGTTGACCAAAATATTACAATTATTTTCTACGGCGACGAGTATACAGACCGAAAGATAGCCAAAAGAATGAAATAACAAGCCAAAATGTCAGTAAAAAGGAAGCCATGGGTAGCAGCATGGTGGATGTGAGAAACGGCAGATGATCCCATACTGGACAATGGCGGGGCTCATATGATGCTTGGCGGAGGAACCCTAAACGGGCCAACGGCGAGGATCAAACAGTTCAGTTAGGAAACGACTGCTCCTCATCTCTAAGACTAGCGCCTATTGACGAGTAAACAGCCACCGATAGATATCCATGACAGATGTCATGGATATCCACGCTGAAAGCGCGACATGATGATGATGATGATGTAACATTTGAAAACCACACTTTATGAGGATTCTACCGCTATTGCCGAATTTAAGATTCATGGGAATAGATTTTTCACAAATTTTGTAGATTAATTCTTCATTTACTTTGAATAGAATTTCTTTAATATTATTTTCGTTAAAGAAAATACAGAGTCTTAAGAATTGTAGGTATTCCTAATATTTGATGATTTTTCTTCTCTTTTAATGCTTCTTACTATTTGCTAAACAATATGTAAATCTTTAAGAAATATATGGTTATAAACCTATGTCATATTACTCTTGTAATAACACTAATTATCAGTTAGTGTTAAATAACTCTGTAACTCCGAATAATGCATATCTTCTCACAACGGAGATTCGCTGTCAGTATGCCTGTAACCGAAAAAACGTCACTGCTTACGTTGCAATACCCTCAAGAATTGCATGTTTAATCTATGCTCAAAACGATTATCATGTATAATTTATGCTCAAAATTATTAATACATAGAATATATCTGACTTATTAGACTAGCAGCGGCTACCCGGCGTCGCCTGGGTAGAGGGTTTTTGTTAAGTTAGTCCCGCAGATCCATTATTACTAAATCCTGAGTTGAAACCTCGTGGAATGCCGCATTTAAACCACTATGTAAAAATATAGACCTTGCATTGATCCAGCTACTCTGAAAATAAATATTAATGTCTACTATCTAAAATATTAATGAAAAAAAAATCCATGCTGTTATCATTTAAATTCAATTTTTAATTTTTTCACGAATATGAATAAAATCTATTATTTTTGCTCAAAAACCAAGCCTGGTGATATTTAATGTGTATATATATATTTAATTTGTCATTAATTGTTTCATTTTCGAAGTTTCCTCCGGACATACATATACACACAACTGCCCTTTATATATGTATAGATGTCTATATAAAATCTGAGTTAGATTTGCCTCAAAAGATTTTATTAGTGCGTTTAAATTCCTGCAATGAGTCACTCAGAAATAAATGTTTACATAATATATGATGTGATAATTTACCATACTTGTTTTTAACAAAACCGAGTTTAATAAATGATTATTCGCTGTTATTGATCTCCAATATAATTTAAGCTCAGTATTTTACTAGAATATTCTGTACGACGAATTTCTAAAGCAAGACTTGCATATAACTCGCAGCCTCTGGGAAAGACATGTATCCGTTTTCTTCCCTGGGCTATGAGTGACAGCCTCTGCTATTTAGGCTTGACACAGCCACCGGTTTAGGAATGGAAAAGCTCTGAATTCAAACCAGCTGGACTCCGTATACAATTGACCCTGTGTCACATCCTGCCGGTGGCATAAGGCTTTGATTAATATATACTCAGATTAATTTTATCCTCACGAATTTAATACACATGGATCACATTGCTGGACTGTCAGACATTTTTGACCGGTATAGAATAATAATTGTGATTACAGAGATAAAACTAGATAAAACGTTGGCGCTATTATTGACACGGGGATTTCGTGTGGGTTGGCTTCAATGAAAGCACTTACTTGAAATGAATTAAATGGTGACGACGATACAGTGCAATATGGCACGTGTCTGAACACAAGCGTCAACTGCATACGCAATTGTTAATTTATTGTTAGGATAATAATTGGAAACATAGGCTGAGATAACACATTCGTTTCTAGCTCTCCGTTTGCGAGAGGATTTTCACATGCTCGCCACGACAAATACCAGCGTTATCTGAAAGACAGGAATAACAATTGATAGTGACCTCGCTTGCCTCCAATGTCTTGGGAGGCTTCGTAAACTAAATGCACAACTAATCAATCATTCATTTCCCATTACCTGCACATTTATGGAGCGTCCTAGGCCTCTACGTACAGGGACGGGGCTATTTGTTTGTTTTGACGTCCTTCATTTGTATCTTCTTGGGCTTAAGAGAGGCCTCCCTAAATCAACGGCTCAATATTCGGAAAGAGAAAAGAGAATATACACGGCATTCCACATCTTATTATAATGGAGATTGTATGTTTTTCTGTCTGTAACCGAAACTATATTACTATACAAATCACAATTCCCTTTCCTATTTACATCACATTCTCCATGATTTTATTTTTATTTAAACCTCAATAATTAATAAAATTGTTTTACATCATTAATACTGTTGACCATATCTACATACAAATAACATGCAGTTGTATTTATATATACAACAAAACAGCAGTTTACAGTGTGAATGGGAAAGCTAATTTGCATATTGATCTTAATAAATTTGATTTTAATAAATATATGCTTAATATTATTAATTTCTAATTGTTTAGTTTTATCTTATTGAATATGAGCAAAATTCTCTTCAATAAATCTTAAAAGAAATCCCTTAACAAAAAGAAATAACTGTAATATTATTCTTTACTTCTATTTTAACCAAATAGTTAAATTAGGAATAGGAGTAATTGAAAATGATGGAAGAGTTAGTTTCAAAGTTGTTCTATTTTTCAATCATAACCCTCTGTTCAAATCATGTTATCTGCATTTTTATTCAGTTTCATTGGCCTTTCTAATTTAATATGATATTTTATTATATTAAAACTTAAATACTTGCACCCGGAGGGTGCATTTATTTGCTAGTATATATAAATATATATATATATATATATATATATATATAATATATGAATACGTAAAAAAAGGAAGTAAAGTCGACGGGGTGGCCTAAAGTTGGTATCAGCCAGTCAGCGAGGGAGTCTATCCCCTTTTCAATAGCGCTAGACCAAGGAGATTGTTTTAGCATCTGAGGTGGAGCGCCACACCTACCATCAGCTCCTTACTTTACCGCACAGGTCCCTGTGCTACTCATACGCTGAGTTGGCGGGGACCGGTATCGAACTAGGAACCTTGTGGTTTCTAGCCGAACGCTCTACCGACTGAGCTACGTACATAGGTATTTCTAAGCATATATATATATGAATACGTATATATATATGTAGGCATATATATATATATATATATATATATATATATATATATATATATATGAATGCGTACGTATATATATGTATATATATATGACTACATACATATACACATATATTATATATGTGGCACGTTGTTAATGCATAGATCCCCCAGAAACCCTCAGGACTGCATGCGCATTGTTAAAACGAACGGTGCTTAATACTCATAGTTGTCATATATATATATATATATATATATATATATATATATATATATATATATATATATATATATATATATATATCATTTCATTTCATTTCATTTCATTTGGTTATTTGAAAATAATAATACATTGAACAATGTACACATGGATAAACTCCTGACGGAAACACGTGTAAATAAAATTGATTGATAATATCATATTTTATCCATTCTACACTTTCTTTCCTATATTTATATTTTCAACATATATATATATATATATATATATATATATTATATATATATATGTGTGTGTGTGTGTATATATGAATACATATATGTATACATACATATATATATGAATACATATCTATACATACATATATATATAAATATATATATATATATATAATATATATATATATATATATATATATATATAAGTTCCTTGTCTTAATTTTTTATCTATTTATTTACTTATATATTGATCCATCTTTGTTAAAAGTAGAATCCTGAATTTCAATTTCGTTTAGTTTTTCTATTGAATTAAATTTGAAGTCAGATATTTATGTTCATTCATATAAACCTCTGACTAATTCTCGTCAACAGGACGTTCGCATAGGTGAGAAAGCGACAGATACTAAGCGCCTTTGACTCTGTCTACGCATCCTAACTTGAATATATATATATATATATATATATATATATATATATATATATATATATATATATATATATATATATATATATATAATCTGAGTTAGATTTGCATCAAAACTGTCAAAGTTTTTAGCGCGTTTAAAATCCTGCATTGTGTTTTATATAGCCCTAAGTAATAAAGCTTCCCATCATTTATGGTGAGGTTAATTTGCATTCTGGTTTTTAATAAAACCTAGATTAATAATTGAAGTATAAGTTTAGAAAATATAATGACCTATCATAATTGGTGTTACTGATCTGTAATATCATTGTTTTATTCGCAAAATTATGAAAATCAATCCCATGAATGATTTTATATAGAAATCAATTGAAATATAATTGAAATAAGTGTAATCTTTTTATATGCATTCTTATTTAATTTCATTTGAATTTCTGATGTAATATATTTCAATACATTAAAACTAAAATAATTACGCCCAGAGTGCGCATATTCTTGCCAGTGTATTCTAATTTAAGTTCACCCAAAGTATGTGGCATGTTGTTAATGCATAGATCCACAGAAACCCTTAGGACTGCATGCGCATTGTTAAAACGAACGGTGCTTAATCACTCATAGTTGTCAAAACAAACTACAGGCGGTCAACGGAGTGCAGACATCTAAATTAAACACGGCAGACACATATATAGATTTACATATTCGCAGTCTAATAGTCGCTGCCAGTTAGAGCACACACACAAACACTCTCTCACTCACACACACATACACACACAACACAGACACACACCACACACACACACTTACTTAGTCACACACATACATGCTTACATACACACTTATATCTTAACAGTTACTATATGAAGCTTACGTACAAACATATACCTCATATTCTGGTATCACCACCAACACTTATTAAGTATGTTTCTTCATACACAGACGAGCTTCCATAACTTAACAGACCAACACATGCAGTCATTTAACAGTCACACACACACGTACCCACCCATATATATATATATATATATATATATATTATAAAAAATGGATAGAAAAGAAACCTACTCGAGTTTCACGATAATGATCTTCAGGGTTGAATCCACTGAATTAAACGAGGTACCGATTAATTGCAGCAATTGCATGTGTGTTCACTGAATAAGATGTTACGTAACATCCAACGTAACATCTTATTCAGTGAACACAAATTTTCGTCTGCCAAGTTCCTTACCCTTGCGGCCATCATTGACTGTTATTCTGGGGTGAACAATTAATTGATACGTACTTACGGGATATCTTTGTACAATCACCAGAAAACTCAAGTCTGTAAACAACAACCGGCGAGTAACGGCTTACGCTAAACGGTGAAATTTCAATTAATTTCTCCCCTGCAGTGCTCTACCATGAGAATTGGGGATATATATATATATATATATATATATATATATATATATGATATAGTATATATAAAAAGATACGAAAACACCACAAAATGCTGTTAAAGTAAAAACATTTTATAACTTAGCTGATATTGAACAATATTTTGATTTAATGAAAATCGTCATATATATATATATATATATATATATATATATATATATATATATATATATAAAGAAAAAGTAAAGCCGTCGGCGAGGCCTAATGTCGGTATCAGCCAATCAGCAAGGGAGTATATTCCCTTTTCACTAGCGTTAGACGAAGGAGATTGTTTTTGAATCTGAGGTGGAGCGCAACACCTACCATCAGCTCCTTAACTTTACCGCACAGATCCTTGTGCTACTCATAATGCTGAGTTGGTGAGGACCGGTATCGAACTAGGAACCTTATGATTTCTAGCCGAGCGCTCTCTATATATATATATATATATATATACATATATATATATATATATTGGCAATTTTTCCGAGATGAAATAAAGGAAAATAAAGTGCTCAATTACAAATGTAAGAGCTTTATTTATTAAATATAACTGTTGATACAACGGTTTTAGTGAGCATCTACCTTAGGTTTCAGTCTTTGCCTTCGTCAGGATACTCACTAGGTAGATGCTCACTAAAACCTTTGTATAAACAGTTATATTTAATATATATATATATATATATATATAAAAATAAGTGTATTTTGGCAGTATTTTTTCTTTTATACAAGTTGTGTTGAACTGTACAGATTTTGGTTGAACCTCTCTAATTTTCGGGCCATCTTTTTGGTGCCGGGGTGTAATTGGTGTAACAGTCCACCAAAGGTTTCAAAACGAGCGCTTTCGGCAATACAGTTTGCCATCATCAGGTAGGAAACGATGCTCGTTTTTAACGAGAACGAGTAGTAGCAAGGAATTAGAAGTGGGAGGTTATAACAATTGGTAGTGGGAGGTTGTAGAAATATATATATATATATATATATATTATATATATATATATATATAAACACGGTTTGTTTTGAATGGCTTTTTGCCGATAATTTTTGGGAGAATAAGTGCTTAATTGGAGTCGTACCTAATTTTGAAAATTTTGAAATTTTGAAATTTTGAAAATTTTGAAAATTAATTAATTAATAATGAATATATATATATATATATATATATATATATATATATATATATATATATATATTGGTTTTGTGGTTGGTTTGGAAGGCTATCACAGTGCAAGTGTAAAGAAAAACGAGGTTACGATGATGATGTTTATTTACCTTTAAATTATTCTCTCAATATTTCGGGATGAAAAAAAATCGTTTCGTCAGAAGATATCTGAAAGCACTGACACCTGAAAGAGAGTTGTTGACTGTTTGTAGAATCTGCTAATTCTCTTGTAGTTTGTCATGGTGTGTATCCTTGTTTAAGAATGTCTTATTCCTCCAAATATTCCTGCAAGTAAGTTAATACTAAAATTGGATAAAAACATTACGACTTCATGTTTCATTGGTAAGCTCCTTAATAGTTTCAAGTGAACAAATATGTAGGCTTTTTGCGTCACGGAATATATGGTTGGCAGCCTTCCGTTTACGAGAGACGATGGGGTAGTGTCAAAGTTTCATTTTCTTTCTTTGAACTACATAGCCTGGGCGGGTTCATATGGAGGATAAACTGTTGCCCATGCAGCAAATCCCCCCTCTCCACACTGCCGTTGTGATCCAAAGGAAAGGTAAGGGACCAATGCAGTCTGGCAACGGTAGTGTTGCAGGAGTTGATGGGCAGTACTGGAATTTAGCATCACACCACATTAGGGACTCCGGCTCCTGATTGGTTTTCAGGGTTTACTCCTTTCCTTGAAAGACAGCAGGGGTTTTGTGTCAGACTTTTCCTTGGCTTTGATGGGTTGCTGACAAAGACTAATGAGCCTCTTTTAAACCATTTGGGGATCCATGCGAGTAGCAAGTACCGCAATCCTACTATTGGTATACGGTATATTTTGTGTATCAAATAAGCAACAGTACCCTTACGCACTAGGACTGGTATGTATGTAGACCCACCCACTGCGTAGATACAGGGGTGTCTCATATAGCACCCCATAGGCACTCGGGCTGGTATTCTGTGACTCTGGCTTCCCACTAAGGCCGGCTTAGGTCCTAATCAGGCAGCCTGTGGTATCTGGGGATACTTGACATTGATTCATAACTGTAGAGCCATTCACTGCGTAGATATAGAGGTGTTCCATATTGCGCCCACCTAGGCATTCGGACTGGTATTCTGTGACTCTGGCTTACCACTCAGGCCGAGTTAGGCCATAATCAAGCAGACTGTGGCGTGTGGTGACGCCTGACCTTGATTCATTACCGTAGAGCCATCCACTGCGTAGATATAATGGTGTATTATATTGCCAATGGGACTGGTATTCTGTGACTCTGGTTTCCCACTAAGGCCGGTTTAGGCCCCTAATTAGGCAGTCTGACATTGATTCTATGTGCTTTATATATGTGCTATATATATATATATATATATATATATATATATATATACATGTGTGTGTGTGTGTGTGTTGAGGATAATATGGTCGATATATTTCTACGCAGACAGTGCTCAATATCATTGATATAACGTTTATGATTCAGTTAAGTTGGGGTGGACATGGAGGGACCACCTGGTTACTGACAGTTTCTCGGATATGTAATTTTTAGTCTGAAGATCGGATTGGTGAGAAACTGTCAGTAACCAGGTGTTGCTTCCGGGTGCAAGTACTTAAGTTTTAATGTAATAAAATATCATATTAAATTAGAAAGACTAAGGAAATAAGAATGAAAAAAAAAAGATTTGAAACAGTGGGGGCTATAATCGAAAAATAGAATAACTGAAACTTACTCTTCCGCCCCTTTCATCTTTCATTACTAAATTTTTCTAATTTAACTATTTAGTTAAAATAGGAAGTAAATAATAAAATTACAGTTATTTCTTATTGTAAATAATTTTCTTTTTTAGATTTATCTCCGAGATTTTTGCTCATATTCATTAAGATAAAACCAAACAATTAGAAATCAATAATACCAAGCACATATTTATTAAAATCAAATTTTAAATATCAATATGCAAATAAGCCTTCCCGTTCATACTGTATGCCGCGATTTTGTTGTATATATAAATACAATTACATGCTATAAGTACGTAGATCCGGCCAACGCCGGGGTCCAGTGGCTTCGGCCCTGGATCTTTACGAGTTAATAGCGTCGATCCCAGGGGGCCATCCCCCCAGGCAACACCTACCCCCTCGATTTAAAGGGGCAGGGCTGGGTTTATTGCCCAGTGCCTGAGGCGCCCCCCTTGAGGGGGAATGCCGACGGGATCGACGCAATTTTTTCACCTGCCACTCCATGAGCTTCGGTTTGTGGGTGGTCCCACGTTAATAAGGACTTTGTGCCTGACCCGTACAAGTGGGGTACGCGGTAAATATCACGTAGATATGGTCAACAGTATTAATAATGTAAAACAATTTTATTAATAATTGAAGGTTTAAAAGAATTAAACCATGGATAATTTGACGTAAATAATAAAGGGAATTGTGACTTGAGTAGTGATATAGTTTCGGTTACATACTGAAACACACACAATCTCCATTATAATAAGAATATATATATATCTTATTATAATGGAGATTGTGGGTTTGTCTGTCTGTAACCGAAACTATATTTGTATACAAGTTACATTCCTTTGTTATTTACATCACATCTCCATGATTTTTTTTATTTAAAACTCAATGATTAATAAATTGTTTTACATTACTTATACTGTTGACCATATCTACATACTAATAACACGCAATTTATTTATATATACAACAAAATAGCGGTTTACAGTGTGAATGGGAAGGCTAATTTGCATATTGATCTTAAAAAAATGATTTTAATAAATATATGCTTAGTATTATTGATTTCTAATTGTTTGGTTTTATCTTAATGAATATGAGCAAAAATCTCTTCAATAAATCTTAAAAGAAATCCCTTAACTAAAGAAATAACTGTAATATTATTCTTTACTTTCTCTTTTAACTAAATAGTTAAATTAGGAAAATTTACCAATGAAAGACGGGAGTGAGGAAAAATGATGGAAGATTTAGTTTCAAAGTTGTTCTATTTTTCGATTATACTCCCTCTGTTCCAAATCTTTTTATCTGCCTTTCTAATTTAACATGATATTTTATTATATTAAAACTTAAAAACTTGCACCCGGAGGGTGCATATATTTGCTAGTATATATAATAAGAATATATATATATATATATTATATATATATATATGTGTGTGTGTGTGTGTGTGTGTGTGTGTTTGTGTTTTTGTATATGTTTACACTAAAGTTTCAAAGCGAATAGAATCATGATAATTAAATTTCAGAAGTCTTCAATAGCCATTGAATTATAAGTTTAGAAAATGTAATGACCTATCATACATTGCAACTAATTTAATATCGTTAGTTTGTTTTGGGGTTTGTTTTCTGGATTTTCTTTTTGTTATTTTTATTTTTTATTTTATTTTATTTTTTTATTTTTTCGTTCATAGCAACATTTATTCAATGAA
Source organism: Doryteuthis pealeii (assembly GCA_023376005.1). Taxonomy (NCBI): domain Eukaryota; kingdom Metazoa; phylum Mollusca; class Cephalopoda; order Myopsida; family Loliginidae; genus Doryteuthis; species Doryteuthis pealeii. The sequence continues at coordinate 9,306,345 of CM042139.1, read as the reverse complement.
GCGATAACGTTTAGTTTTGGCTTTAATTTATTCTCTGAGGAAGGAACAACACCAACAAAAGGTGTTCTTGTTCTTTTCTTCTTTCAAGTCTTAACGTTTTGCGAACCATCAAATCAATTGCTCCTAGTCTATAAACATTGGCCAGACAAGAACCTTGGTGATTTATTTAAGCTCTGCTTCTTAGACGGCACAACTCACTTGAAAAATAACAAGGTTTCTGATTCATTCGGCCTGATGCACTGCACTAAATGAACTCTGTAGTAACAAATCTTGTCTGATATATATATATATATATATATATATTATATATATATATATATACATATATATATATATATATATATATACATATATATATATATATATATATATATATATATATACGGGGAAGGAATCTTTTTTTTTTTTTGGGGGGGGAGATCTTTTGGGGGAGATTAGCAAATATCTTTCATCGTCGTCTATTTTGTTTTTGCTCTTTTTTTTCCCCCGAAATATTGGGTCTGGAAATAAACAGAGGATACTGATCCTCTGTTATGGCTGCACCTAATAACCTTATACGCACATGAACTGACAAATCCTTACGACTTATTTATTTTTTTCTTAATTTCAAAGGTATTTTTTCTCGGTGATCAAACTTATATACATAGGTAGGTCTTTTTAATACTCTGGCACTGTGTATGTATCCATATGTATATCTATCTATAAATATATATATATATATATATATATATATATATATATATATATATATATATATATATATATATATATATATATATATATATATATGAGAGAGAGAGAGAAATATATATATATACATACATATATATATATATATGTGTGTGTGTGTGTGTGTGTGTGTGTGTGTGTGTTGTTCTTGTGAACGTTATTTGTTTGGTCTTTTAAGGCATTTGAAATAAGAACAAAATCAAGAAAAACAGAACTAAAATCAGATTTTTATATATATTTAACCGTTGCTCTGTTTCTGGTTTAATCTATTCCGATATTTAGGTTGAACGTTCACCCTTTTTCAAGGTATGTCCGACGGTCTGGAGAGAAAATAATGCAACGTTGTATATTAGGGCATTATATATATATATATATATATATATATATATATATATATATATGTGTGTGTGTGTGTGTTGTGTGTGTGTGTGTGTGTGTGTGTGTCACTCTTTTATGTCACTGTCTGTCTGTTTCTCTTCCTCTCGAAATATATTATTATCGTCATCAGCTCAAAATATATATCAGATCTATATATGTCTCACTATATATATATATATATATATATATATATATATATATATATATACATATATGTAATATATCAAGAAAATTGGTGAGTTTATTGGCCGACGCTGCAGTGTTTCGATCTATTAATTAGATCATCTTCAGGGCATATCGCTACAGAAAATTTATACACACACACACACAACCACATACCTAAAAAATGCACAATGTTTCCTTCAATACACACACTAACAGCGCTACATACTCACACCTTAAAATAGAATATTTGATGTCATATTTCAAAACCGTCTCCTTTTTCAAACTTCAGAAATTTTTTTAAACAGACTGAATAACAAATAATAAACTCACCACTTAAACCCATTTAAACCTGTGTTTTTTCATTTTTCTTGATATATTACATACCGTCGGATTTATCACACATATATATATAATATATATATATATATATATATATATATATATATATAGTGGATGGATGTGTATTTTGTGTGCATCTACGCACCTGTGTCTTTGTTTCTATGTACGATGTGCATGTGTGTATACACAGTTATATGCTAATAACCTATCAGATTTTAAGTTACGCAGACACGCAGACATACAATTACACATTTACACAGACACGCATAAACACATACACACAAAATAATGCCCACTCAAATATACACACAATACACATCTCACACACCCAGAAAACACACACGTACACACACACATACATATGTGTGTGTGTGTGTGTGTGTGTGTATTAAATGTAATCCTAATATGATCCCTATGTTTTTTTTCTATCTGAGTCTAACAATGTAAAAATATGCCCTATATAAAATAACATATCGATTTTTTTAAACAATGTCCATTTTATAAATGAGAACAGTATGTTAAAATGTCTTGTGGAAAACTTAGAGCAAAATATCAGACTAAATTCAGTGCTAATATAAAGACGTTTCTGATATCAATTTCGACATTACTAATCATCACCATTTTTGTGTTCTTTTAATTTTATTTTATTAATCAAAAAATTCTATGCCGGTAAGCTGTTCGTGACCTGAATTGAACATCGGTAACTCGAAAATAAGGAAGCATATCATAAAAAGACTTGAACTCCTTCTCTGTGGAAATCCCCTAAGGTATTTTGGCGATGGGTGCTCTTTAACAGGATATGAATTACTCTTCATTTTTGCACTTTGTCTTTCCATAATTTTAGCTGCTTTTGTTTACTACTAATGAAAGAGCTTTAGCATAAAAGAATAACACACTATATCAATTCATTATTATAATTATTCTATTAGTAATGACTCAAAGCAGATAGCTGTGATAAAAAGCAAAAATAGATAGGACATCTCCTAATGAAATATTTTTTTGTAAAATGCAATTATTTTATTATGATTAATCGTACTGAAAATAAGAATCTAAAAAAGTATAATAGGTAATTTGATTTCTAAAAATGAATGAAGAGTCAATAAATAATTATCCATTTATCTTTGTATTGTTTTGAAAAAAAAAACTTACAATTAGGTAATTTTCGATAAATGTTTTTTGTATATAATAACCTTTGCTTTTGTCAATGTGTATAAAATGATTCGGCTTTTATATTCGCAACAAGAATACAAGACAGACAGATAGAGTAAGGTTGATAATGAACAAGCCGAGCTGGATAGATAGATAGATAGATAGATAGATATGAACCCTTGTATATATATATATATATATATATATATATATATATATATATATATATATATACTGCTGGAGAAGCAAGGACGAACTCATAAGCGACGTCCTCCTGTGGAAGCCGGCACATTGGCACGCCAGTGTGGGCCGACCAGCAAAGACGTACATTGATCAGCTCTGTGCGGATACAGGATGCTGCACAGAGGACCTCCCGAGAATGATGAACGATAGGGACGGATGGAGAGAGATTGTCATGGAAAGCCGTGCCAACAGCGGGACATGATATATATATATATATATATATATATATATATATATATATATATATATATATGTATCTACATATACCTGAATGGACGGATATGTAATATATATATACTAATGAAAGACTATGTAGTTTTGTGAAACTCTTGTCCTAGAATAGTTTTATATCTGTTTTTAAAAAACATTCACTAAATGTAAGCATTGTCTGACTGAGTTAGTATAATTTTGTTTAATACCCTTGACTAAATTATGAAAAAAAGAAAATTCCATATTTCCTGTAAGTCATCGCGGCGGCCTAATGTCGGTATCAGCCAGACAGCAAGGGAGTCTATCCCCTTTTCACTAGCCGAGGAGATTATTTTTAGCGTCTGAGGTAGAGCGCCACACCTACCATCAACTTCTCACAGATCTCTGTGCTACTCATACGCTGAGTTGGCGGGGGCTAGTATCGAACCAGGAACCTTGTGATTCCTAGTCGAACGCTCTACCGACTTTGCTAAGCCGGCCCCATATATTCCTGTAGGAGACAAAATTTATGTTCTTTGTGGGCTATATGCATAAAATTTGCCAATTTTTTTTAAAATATCTTCTGAAAAATTGCCAAAACTTATTTTAATAATTAAAAAAAAACAAAACAGGGTCACTTTTTTATGAATATATAACAATATTTATCAGTATCATTAATTTTTGGTTTTAATGCAAACTTATGATAATATTTTCTGTTAGTATTTGTTGAACTCGTACATGGCTCAGCGGAGGACTGGAGGACACCAAAACCAGTTCAATGACCAAATTAAAATGACGCTGAAGAAATGGACCATCATTCCTTCAAGCCTGAAAGATATGGCTTCCAACAGACAGGTTTGGCGAGACGCGAGTCGCACATGAGCTGAGCGGTTCAATATTGAGATTAATAGGGCTGCAGAGCGGCAACATGTTCCTCATCACAAACCACCAAATGCAGATGGAAATTTCCTTGCAAAGTGTGTGACCGCATCTGCCAGTCTAGAATTGGACTAAATAGCAACCAGAAGGTCCACGACTCGTGACGATATGGAGTGACGTCATCATCGTCTGGGACGGACTTTTAAAATGTAAGGAAAAATATTTATTTCGATTCGAATTGCCATCATAGGTATGTAGTTGAATGCAGTTCCACAGTGGATATTAGTGGCATAAAGTGTAATCTTTTCTTGAAGTAGAAAGATGTAGTATCCATTTTAATCCTTGTTTGTTAATCTGTCCTTGATCCAGAATTTTCCTTGCATTTGTCTGTTGACCTGACTCAGAAGTAGTCTATTAAATAAGGTATTTTAGGACAATTTATCAATGCCGTCAAATACATATTTGGGCGTTTTTCATTAGTCAATTCAGCTCCTTCTGTTTGGAACAGTCTATGAATATAAGTTGTGGTTGTTAATATAGCTTATAACTAAGATAACATAAACAATATCTATCGACACAATTTGTTATCTAATTGATTGGTAACCTGTTAATTATGCACAGTAGCTTATATTTCAACATAATGGTTAATGGAAATATACAGGGATTTGTGAGTGGAATTATGTAACCCTGTTTTTAATCGAGGTTTCTGGTTTTCTTGAACGTGGGAAGTAGCTAGAGAAAATCATTTGTTTGTTTGGCTAACCGTTAAATGAGACGGATTTTAATGGCTGATTCCGTTAATTGATACTACTCAGCCAAATTCTCACACGCGTTATTGTGACCTGGGATCTTAAATAAAATATGAGCTCAAAAACCTAGCAAGTCTTTTGTTGTTACTATGAATAAACAAGAACACAAGTATAGAACAATCAGATTTGATTAAGAAACAAGGTAATTTTCGAGTAATGTTTTTCTTTTGCTTAGAATAACTTTTACTAATGTCAAACCGTATAACATGATTCCCCAAAACAATTATTGATAAAAAAAAATATTAATACTTTTTGCCTTATAGACATTTTATTACAATGGAGATTGTGTGTTTTTCTATCTGTAAGCGAAATTATATTACTGCTCAAGTCACAATTCCCTTAGTTATTTATGTAACATTCTCCGTGACTTTATTTTTATCTAAAACTCAAATACTAATAAAATTGTTTTACGTTAATACTGTTAGCCTTATCTACATAGTAATAGCATGCAATTGTATTTATGTATACAACAAAATAGCGGTTTACAGTGTTAACGGGAAGGCTAATTTGCATATTGATATAGAAAACTTGATTTTATCAAATATGTACTTAGTATTATTGATTTCTAATTGTTTGATTTTATCTTAATAAATGTGACTAAAAATCTCGGGTATAAATCTTAAACGAAATATTTTAACAAGAAGAAATAACTGTAATTGTAATTTTGTTCTTTACTTTCTATTTTAGCTAAATAGTTAAATTAGGAAAATTTAGTAATGAAAGACGGCAGTGATGGAAAAGTAAGTTTCAGTTGTTCTGTTTTTCGATTATAGCCTCCCACTTTTTCAAATGTTTAAATCTGCATTCTTATTTAACTAAATTAGTCGTTCTAATTTAATATAATATTTTATTACATTAAAACGTAAATACTTGCACACGGAGGGTGCATATATTTGCTAGTACTAATAACATGCAACTGTATTTATACATACAAGAATAGCGGTTTACAGTGTGAACGGGAAGGTTAATTTTCATATCAATGTTAGAAATTTGATTTTAACAAACATGTGCTTAGTATTATTGATTTCTAATTGTTTGGTTTTATCGTAATGAATGTGAGCAAAATCTTTGGGATGAATCTTTTAAAAATCCATTAACAAGAAGAAACAACTGTCATTTTATTTTTTACTTCCTATTTTAATAAAATAGTTAAATTAGGAGAATTTAGCAATGGAATACAGGAGAGTGATGGAAGAGTAAGTTTCAGTTGTTCTATTTTTCGATTATACCTCCTCTGTTTCAAACCCTTTTATTTGCATTCTTATTTAGTTTCATTAACATTTCTAATTTAATATAATATTTGATTACATTAAAACTTAATAGTTGTATCTGGAGGGTGCATATATTTGGTAGTATCTATTAATAATGGAGATTCACTTTCAGTGTTTGTCTGTAACAAAAACTACGTCACTGCTTGCGTCACATTACCCAAAATCGCGTCATAACATAGAATGAATACACTCAAAATTTGAACATGCAGCATTAGACAGTCCTCATTGTTTTATAAAACAAGTTTTAATAAATACATAAGTGGTATTATATATCTATATATAGTTTGTTTCATTTTAATACATATTTAAAATTTACATTTCAAATTGTTTTTTTTTTAATCCTTTAATGAATTTGTTATTTTTACTAACTTAGAGTACAAACTCGCTGACATTAATTTTTTTAATCCCACCCCTCAAGCAATATGTTTTAAAAATCTATTTTTATATCGCCCGGAGAGTGTTCTTTATTTTGTACTAGTATATAATATTAATAGTATTTCTGTGTATTTTTGGTATATAACCGGTGCGTCGTCTGTGTCAATAAATCTAGAGTTTTAATAAGAGTTTTTAAATCACCCCGATATGTTCTCGTATCCCATATTTTGTGTCATTAGACATTGTGTATTTTTGGCTTATAATTGATGCATCGTCTGTGCCAATAAATCTAGAATTTTAATCAGTGAACATTGAATATTTTGATCTCACAGTCAGTTAAAAAAAAAAAGTCACTGCGCGATCAAAATATTCAATGTTCTCGCACCCCACATTTTCTGTCATTAGACATTGTGTAAGACTGAGATAAATTCGGTCAATAATTGTCACATATATTCCAATAAGTGAAAATGTTAGAAATATAAAAACACATAACTCGAATGAACGCCCTATAGAAAGTTTAGAATTTACAGAACCTTTATTGAATGTTATAATTTGATAAGACATTTCTTAGCGACATAACTTCTAGCGATATTCGTAACTATCTCAAGAGAAAGGTCGTAGACATCAGAAATGATTAACATGGCTGACATTAAATCAAGTCTTTATATCTTTAGTTTGAACATCACAGAAAGTGAATAATGAAGTATGTTACGAAAATGCCTCAGGGGTGTTAAAACTATTACGATGATTCAAAAAAAGGTTCAGCTGATATCAAGATTACAGGAAAAGAAAGAAAACCATTAATATAAAGGAAAGTATATATATATGAAAGCACATCTATAGTTCAAGCATCTGCTGACACTTTATATATATATATATATATATATATATATATATATATATATATATTTGTGTGTGTGTGCGTGTGTGTGTGCGCGCGTGTGTTGTTGTGGGCATTCACATATTTATATATATTCATATATATACATATGTATTCACATATATATATTCATGTAAATATATATATATATATATATATATATATATATATATATATATTCAAATATATATTCACATACACGCACACACACACAACTATACATACTCATATATACATATATAATCACAAATACATATACATATATATTCATATATATATATATTCACACACATATATATTTACAGAGATGTATAAACATATTCACACACACATGTATATATATATTCACACACATATGTATATATGTATTCACATATATATATATATATATATATATATATTCACACGCACACACACACATACACCCACATATATATTCACATATATATATATGCATATATATTGCATATATATATTCACATATATATATGTATTTATTCATATATATATATATATATATATAATATATATATATAATATATTTGCATATACATATATATTCGCATATATGTATATTAGTATATATATATATATATATTATATATATATATATATTATATATATATATATATATATATATATATATATATATATATATATATATATATATGTATGTATTAACACACAAAAAATATATATATATATATATATATATATATATATATATATATATATATATATACTGCATATTCGGTTGTAGACATGTTTTATAAAAATGTGAGACAATGATTAAATATTTAGCTTATTATTCAGCTTATATTTTAGCACACATGTGGTTGTAGTCAGCTTTTTCTTTAAGTCTCTAGTAACTAGTAGGTCAGACTGAGCTCGAACTTTGGCTAGGTAACCAGCTTCGGAAAAATAAAAAAAAATGAATTCTAACCTGTTAAAATTCGCTTAAGAAATTGACCATCTGTTCCCTCCTACTCGTGCAGGGGTGTGATAAATATCCTTATCACACAGTATACGATTAATCTTCAAACTTCCAGAGAATGTTCAAGGATAAACTGTTTTATTTATTTGTAATAATATCTGGTGAATGAACATTATTTTGTCGTATATTCATGATGATTAGTATTATCTGCGTTATTCGGACTATTGTCCTCATCCTCATTGTTATCTGTACAACGTTTCGGCCGATGTGCCCTCCTGCCTTCTTTAGGTATTTCTTTTCGGACCCTGGAACCGTCGTTTCGGACTTGGGAACCTTCTTGTCGTAATCGGGAACTTTCTTGTCGTAATCGGGAGCCATCACGGAATTTTGAACCTAACCCATTATTCAATCCACGGGTGTATCGTGTTCTCATTCCGCTAACCATAGCTGGGGTAGAGGCGTTAAGCTGTGTTAATTATTATTCTGTGTTACTGCTGCCCTTGACCAGGATTGAACTTACAGCCCAGAGATAACTGTCACTTAAAAGTGTCTTAACCTAACTCCTTTATCCACAAGGCCATGTGTCCAATTGGACTCATGGCCTATTGGATAAATGTACAGATAACAATGATGATGAGGACAATAGTCCGAATAACGCAGATGATACTAATCATCAAGCGTCATCTCAAACATTCAGAGAAATAGTATTCAGATAATGTTAATTAAGTCTGTGTCATGTTCATTGGATTACAATACAAGAGGCTTTTGTAGGGCTATATCCATTAAAGATCAAACGCTTTATTAATGAAACATAATTTATCTGTCTAAAATTTCCTCCAGCACAAAATACCCATGAATCAATATTTGATAATGGCCGATTTCTTGATATCATAGAGACAGTCACTCGTGACTTTGGTGGAAACACGAGTCAAAGTAGAATTTAGATTTCCATCAAGAATATTCGAAGTAGCTCATCGGCATTTTGTATACTTACACTGTCGGTAAAACGTTAACTTCCCCTGACGCAGGTGGGAAAGGGAGGGAAATGGTAAAGACCACACGGCTAGGTAGAAGGAAAGGTTGGGTGATTTAGTGGGCTTTGCAGCTAACCAGGAGTATTAAGCGACCCTCTATCTAAATCTCTGTCTTTCCCAGTCTCTCTGTCTCTGTCTCTCTCGCTGAACGGTTGCTTGAAATTAATGGGCTTCGCAGCCAACCCCCGAGTATTAAGCGACCCTCTATCTCTGTCTGTCTGTCTGTCTGTCTGTCTGTTTGTCTGTCTGTCTCTATCTATCTATCTATCTCTCTTGCTGGAAGTTTGCGTGATTTAGTGGGCTTCGCAGCTAACCACCAGTATTAAGCGACCCTCTTTATCTCTGTCTCTGTCTCTGTCTGTCTGTCTCTCTCTCTTTCTCTATTTATCTATCTCTCGTACTGGGTCTCCTAGTTGATTAGGGAACAGCGAGTAGGTGTCTTTCTGCGTTGAACGTAGTAAAATAACTCTGTGTGCAGGAAGACCCACGATTTAAAAAGCCTTGTGTCCAACCACGTTCCTGGGTGTTAGCTACAAGAAAGTAAAAAGGAAGGGAAATGGGACAACCCAGCTGACAACCACCCCCACTACCCTCACTGCCATGAAATAGATTAAAAAGGGCGGGAAGGTGAGACATAATTCTCACATCACCATTGTTTCACTCACTTACTGATTTCATGATTAAATAAGATAATTAAATAAAGAGTGTAATAGACATTTTCAAAATCCTATAAAGAATATCAATATTCAAAATGATGGATTTTAACTGGTTTGAATTAAAAATAATCAGTGTCTTACAGAATTGATAGGTATCCTATTAATCATGCCCGGTAAGTGTAGTTTAGATTTAATGTAACGGTTTATACAGGAGGATAATTGACACTTTTTAACCCTGGTTTGACCTCTCTTATCTTTCACCAGAGTGAGCCGGTTGAAAGTAGCTAGGAAAGTCAGATTTGTCTGACTGCAAGAACGAGTAAAGTATATGAAGTGTTTTAAAAATTGTATTTTTTAAGAAAAAATATTTTTTATTGCAAGTCAAAAAATATTTTACTTAATTTTGAATTCGTTAAAAACTCTCCGTATGCAAAAAATTATTTCTGTTATTTTGATTATTCGGACTATTTTCATCATCTTTATGGTTATATACACAACATTTCGGTCGATATGACCTCCGGCCTAGTTCAGGTGTCTCTTGTCGAACATGGGAATCTTCTATTCGAATCTGGGAATCTTGTCGAACTTGGCAGCCTTCGTGTCGTAATCGGGAGCCGTCACGGAAACTCGAAACAAACCCTTTATTCAACCGGGAATAGATTATTCTCATTCCATTGACCATAACCGGGTAAAACATTTAGGCTATGGTAATTATTCTATATTATTATTACCCATGGCCAAGATTGAAACTGCAACCTACAGATTATTGTCACTTAGAATGTATTAACTCAGCCTTTATATCCGTTGTGCCAGGTGTGTAATTCCACTATTCAGAGTAAAATAGTACAAATTATCAAGCTTCATAAAATCAGCCAGAATATTCTTTTAACTTATTTCTTTATTAATTATTTAAGAATATAAAAAAAAACGGAAATAAAATCTAAGTCAAAAGCCCAAATTTCAAATACTGATTAGAAAAGTTGGTAGATTCATTAGATGACCGACAATACAGAATTTTCTATCACGATTTATCAGATGTTTGGCTTTGTGCCAAATTGTACTAAACCTCCTACGTTACTAAATCAATCGTAGTTATTTTATCTTTTGGGAACAATAAAACACTAGTTGAATGTATACATGTTGTACAAATTGGTCGGTTGAAACTACATATGTATATATATAGATATGTAGATGAGTAGGTTGGTTGATTACGAGAATCTATATAAGCGAATAGATTGATAGATACAAAGATATATGGATCTATCGGTCGGTCGATCGGTCGGTCAAAGCTATGTACATATGTTCACTGAAATCCCTACATTGAGTATTTGGCTGTTTGAATAAACATATGCTTATATATATATATATATATATATAATATATATATATATATATATATATATATGGTCATCTACGGACACGTGTTTCGACTTATCAAGTCTCCTCAGTGTGGCTATACATTTTGTAAGCTACCCACAGCCGGAATTGAAATCCGATCGGTTGGGTGTTAGTCCGGCACCTTAACCATTAGGCTGTCTTCACTTACAGAACGGGAAGGGGATTTTAACTGTTTTAATACACTCATCGCTTTGTGTGTAAAGCCCGTCACAGAGTGCTCCATTCCTTATATAGAAGAGCGTCGCGTTTATATATATATATATATATATATATATATATATATATATATATCAATGTGTATGGTAGGCACTATTATACTTGAAAAAGCGGTAGTAATCCAACGTACAGTGTTATTAGAATAGTGCTCAATATCTGTGATAGAGCGTTAATAGATAAATAAATGAATAAATAAAAAGTTTAGCTTTTTTATATTATCATTGGAACAATTATTAAAACCGTTCGGTTTCTTTCTATGGCATTCGTCAGGTAAACAAAATTTAAACAACCATATTGCTCATTTTCAAAAGCAATTTCATTTATCTGACGAATGCCATAGCAAGAAACCGAACGGTTGTAATAATTGTTCCAATGAATAAATTAAAAAAAGCTAAACCTTTTTTTTTATCAATTTATTTATCTCTCTCTCTCTCTCTCTCTCTCTCTCTCTCTCTCTCTCTCTCTCTCTGTTTCTCTGTCTCTCTCTGTCTGTCTCTGTCTCTGTCTCTGTCTCTCTGTCTCTCTCTCTCTCTATATATATATATATATGCACTAATCCCCCTGTAAAAGGCATGAACCCATCTGCCCCCTTTGTTATATGTAAGTAATAGGGTAGACTGGGTTCTTCGTAAGGCAAACAATAGAGAAGGCAGAAATATCAATTCAAATTGGCTTTACTCCGCTTAAAATTCACCTTAGGTCACATCGAAATCGTGGTGGAGAGGTTAGGTAATCACACCCTCACGCACGCAAATATATATGATACGATCATATATGTGAGTGCGTTATCGATCTGATTTATTATAATGCATAAGCTCGTATCGTCAGCTAATATATATATATATATATATATATATATATATATATATATATATATATATATATATATATGAATGCAAGTGCGTTCCTGTAGTAAGTAATTTCGACGGAGTAAAAACACTCTAATGAAAAATCTGGAAATTTGAGCAGCTAATGTTATTTTCCCATCAGCACTGAACGTAAGTTTCATCTCTCTTCTTTACAATACGTTTTTATCTATTTTTTTTTCCAAGACTCCTGAGCACATTTCATTAGAAACGACTTCAGAAACACATTAAATGCAATATTTCTTGACGTATGTCGCTGTTAATTTCTATCTTTCCTCTTTTATTTTTTTTTATATATTTCTATTTTGATTTTTTTTGTTTTTCTCATTTTTTTTTTTGGTTTAAATAGAAAACAAAATAAAAATAATAAATATTTTCTCTCATGTGCATATTTATTTCTTTTTTTTTCTTTTTGTGGAAATCTTCAATCTTCTATTTCTATTTTGAGTTGAAAAAAAAATCTTTTGCACCATTTTCCGCCATTTTGTTTCTCGCTCTTTGTATTTCTTTTTGCATCGTCATTTTGTTTTCCCGCTCTTTTTGAAATCCTCTGATTCTTTTCCCGCTAAATAAGAAGATGAAGTAAGAGACAGTAAGGAAAACATCACCTTTGAAAGGAAATAAAATGTTTGAAACTACTTGGGCACAAAGAAACACGCCAGTAAGACAAGGTTCATATTTACATTATGACAAGATCCGTGGCAGCAGGATTTAAATATAAGGATTCTTTCTTTTAAAATATCAGAAGAGATAGAAACAAAAAAAAAAAATGGAAGATAAAAAATAAATGGGGAAAAATGACGAAAAAAAAGTGTAAAACATGTTTTGCAATAATGAAAAAGGTTTACTTATTTTTCATGTTATATAAGAAAATTTTTCAATAAGCATTATATTGTTGAAGCTGTTTTTACTTGAAGGAATACACTAAATGTAATAAAAAAGATTTAATCTCCCAACCAGACATCAGTTTCAAGTTAAAAGTAAAAGAAATGTGACCCGTTTGCTCACCCATTGAGCTCTGGGTAAATATTTGTGATCAGGAAAAAAGTGAGTTTGCAAAGTTAATTAGATTTTTTTTTTAAATTGCTAAAATTTGCAATTAATTCAAAAACTGTCCCGTCTCTTAATTCACATTCTGTCCATCACTTCTCCCTATTTATATATAAGAGTGTGAGAGAGATATTTAACTTTATTTTATTTGTATGTTTATATATATACTTCTGGCTGCTGACGAAAATTAACATACAAATAAAGTGGAAGTTCAATATTTCTCTTTATCTTCAAAGAGAAACATATATAAGAAAGAGTCAATCAATCTTGCAAATTACGACGAATTAGAACCAATTAAGATGCAATTTTTTTTTTCAAACAAAACTCAATTCCAAAAGTATGAAAAAAAACCCCGTTCGGATAAAATGGACCAATCAGAAACGAGCCAGAAAACATTTGAGCAAATAAGATTTTTGCAACTGACCTGAAATCAGTTGCTACATTGATTTGATAACGGACTACAACTGAATTCTCCCCACCCTGTCGGCTGGGGTGTTAGAATGCACCGACTGCACCTCTGCAGAGGGGTAAGACTCCCCCAATGGGGCCACCTGTTGGCCGTGGGTGGCGGCCCGTGATGCTTAAGGATAGAGCCCAGATGAATGAGCAGTTCATGACTTGCTATACTCCACTTTGGCATTATCTTGAGCTAGACGGGCGGTCGGAGAGGCCCCTCCAATCAATCGACTATTCACGCCCAGCCCTAGCACCTATATGATTTCCCAATCCTGTTGCCCTTATGGCAAGCCCCAACCTCTTTTTATCATATGGGTGCTAGAAGGCGGTGAAAGAGCGTCTACATGTCCTGGGAATGACGTTAAACTCTATCTGATGGTGAGGTTCCAGTTCTGGAGGTTTGGGGAATGTGGAGCACCCCTTCATCACCATTGCTCCCTGGTCCACTCTGACCCGGAGTGGTAGTACCTGTTAGGGTCCCATCTATGGGTAAAATAGAAAAATGTATTTATAAAAAAATTGTATTATACATTAAGAATTGATTTATCTCAAAACTTTATCGGCATTAAATGACCCACTGGGGTTGTTATGCCGTAAAACAAAACAAAACAAAACAAAACAAAACCAAAACAAACCTGAATTCTCAGCAACAATTACGCAAGGATTCTCTTCTCTTGAGACTACACCCGTTTCTACCATTGGATTTCGCAATAGGAGACCTCAATGCCTAAAAGGGGGACCAGAGTCGCGACACTATATTGTAGGTGGGGTATGAATTATAGAACAAAGTATATTTCCATAATTTACTTAGAAACTGAAACTTCACTGTTCGCTATTTTTTAGGCCAGCTCAAGGGAAGAATAAACACTATAAAGGCGTGGTATTTTTTTCTATGAACATGCGTTTGAATTTTACGTTTTCTATTAAGATTTTGGCAGCTCTGTATCTCATCTTTGCCTCCGGCAACTTTGCTCAAGACCCAACAAAACAAGAATAAACTTTTCCCGATCTAATATCGTGTCTGCTGAGCATAGTTTTAAAATCAACTCATTCTATACACGCACCCACATAACAATTCCATTGAGAAAGGCATGGATTAATTTCTTCCTCCGTCTACTATATATATAAAACAGGGTAGACTGGACACTTTAGTTTTCGTTCGGCAATGGATCTAAGAAATGGAGGATTCAAATCTGACTTATTCCACTTAAAATTTAATCTTGTGTATCATTCTGCATATAGCAGAGTAGATGTGTATGGATATTCACTACAATCCATTTCCAAAAAACAAAAAACAAATATAAAATCAAAACAAAAATAATTTTCAATTTCATTCAAATAATCCGTTATCTTTTAGAAAAGAAAGCTGGAAATTTTTATATGTGTGTGTGTGTGTGTGTGAGTGTATACAGTTATTCTTATAAGCTGGTCACAGACAAACACACACACACATACACACACACACACACACATATATATATATATATATATATATGTTAATGTAGCGTGGATATGAAAACATCTGGTTACTGAAGGTGGTGAAATTGATTTGTCTACTCTACTTTAACTCAAATACATATAATGATATATAGCTTAGATATATAGCATACATATTATCTACAATATATATATATATATATATATATATATATATGTGTGTGTGTGTGTGTGTGTGTGTGTGTGTGTATAGATGTATAGATATATATATATATAGATATGTATATAGAGAGTGATAGATAGATAGATAGATATGAGGTTGAATCAAATGCCTTTTTCTTTAGAATATGTATAATTACAAACACAAAAACACGTATCATACATCAAAAGGAAGCTGGTCTTCTATGGATTACAGCCCTACTTCTTCCCATAGTCATCGTTTCTCTCAATAGCAATGTTCCACCTTCGAATGAGAGCATGTATCCCTGCCCCGCAAAATTCTGTTCTTTGAGTCACTTCATCGGTACATATTTTACTTCCACATCACTGGAATAATGTTTGTCTCTCAAATTCTCTTTCATTGGGCGCAGGAGTTATAGTCTGAGACATGGAGTAACTGATACTACAATCGTTCTACCTATGAATACTACAGATTGACTGACAAGGACTATCGATGTATACTATATTCTTTATCCCTTATTACTACTTTAATGAATATATTAAATTTTATAAAATGGCTTCTAGGACTGTAACAATGCACATAGAGGACTTTTGGGATGTATAGTGGTCAGTGGAATAATTTACCGATTGTATACATTTATAATAGAGAATAACCGGTTGCCATATCAGAAATGAGTCCTGCTGGAGCGTGAAGTGTCCTTTCATAAATCCTATTTCCTTTTGTGTTTGAGAAACGGACGTTTGCAGCAGACATTCAGCCAGGCTAAAGCATTATTAAGGCCAGGGATAAACGTCACCTTTTGGAAAAATAGAGACCACCTATCCGAGCTGATTGCTGGGGACGGGAAGAATAATTACTGACCATCGATGCACGTGATGAGGAAAGGGGTAGAGTGTTGAAGAATGGCTTACGTGTCAACAAGACTGCCCGTAACTTAATGCCAGAAAAAGGAGTTAATGAGTGGGTTCGATCCATGATTAGATTATTTCTGTCACGACTTATTTCGAAATGATGGTTAGGTCTCACAAAAAGTGTTGTTTTATTATTTCTTTAATACCTAAGATTTTTTTTATTTCTCCAAAGAGATCTTTGGAATTTTGTGGTATTAGAAGGAGCATTTTGGAAAGGGAAAAATGTCTACTGTATTTTAAGGATGATTAGGCTTAACCTGTATTTTAAATACTCGTCTCATCAATTATATATAATTATATATAATTGATTTTCATGAATAGAAATAATCCCAAGGAGAGAAGAAGACAAAATTGAATAGTAAAAAGCAGTTGGCTGTGGGTGGTGACCCGCGATCGTAAGGATCAAATCCTAATTGCCGAGTCATGCATGACTTGCAATCCTCCACTTTGGCCCTTATGTTCAGCATTAAGGTTGATTAGGTTTGACGGCACGGCAATCCATTGGGTCATTTTATGCCGAATAAGTTTTGTTTCTTTTCTTTGTAAGGTACAGCTGCCACGTGTGCAGCCACCTGCATATCATTCCAGATCTTATTTCTATTGATATCTAGGTATAGTGATAGGGGTTTAGTTATTTTTTTGAAATCAAGTTTTCTGTTGAAGATTTGAACATCAAGAGAGTGTGAGGGAGATTTTTGTAGATCTATGAACTTTCATCCTTGATAGGAGTCCGCTTCTTTTCAAAAAGTTTAATATGATCTTGGGATGTATTTTTCCAAATAGTTTGTCCATGCTGTCAACATTGTAGAACTTTCATCGAGTGGAAGAGAGGTATGTGCAATCAATCAGAATATTATTAATTGCATACCGGTTTCAACATGAACATTTAGGTGGATGTTCTTCTTTTAGAATGAAGGAGTGGGTTAATCTAGTGTGGCCGATGAGTAGCCGGGTGATGGTGGTTTCTTCTCTTCTGGTATTATTAGGATCAGGTGTCCTATATTTTACGGTTAAAATCAACTATCCAAAAACAAGCGAAAGTTCAGACAAAAAGTATAATAATGATATTGAAGAGAAAAGGAATAAAATGGAGACAAAAGATAAGGTAAAGGAAAAGGTAACTATATGAAACAATGATAAATAAAATACGAATGATAAATAAGTTAAGGTAACGAAGACTGGCATCAACGGCGCCATGATACTGACACATTCTTGTCTATGTGATTTTCTGTAGATCGCATCGGTGAGAGACTGTCAGTACACAGGTGCCGTTGACTCCGTGTCCACGCTACCTTATATATATATATATATATATATATATATATATATATGTGTGTGTGTGTGTGTGTGTGTGTGTGTGTTAAGGTAGCGTGTACTTGGAGTCAACACCTGGTTACTGACAGTTTCTCACCTACCCAGAAGATTGCACAGGCGAGAAACTGTCAGTAACCAGGTGTTGACTCCATATACACGCTACTTTAACTCAAATATATAATTGATATTGAGCACTATTTCCTTAGAAGTATACCACCGATATTACTTACAATATATATGTATGTGTGGTGAAAAGTTATTTTCAGTTTCTTTATTCTGGATTTTTGTTCTGTGATTTTTAAGGGAAACAGGTCGATCCTACATTAACCGTCATTCTGTTTTGTTTTAGATTCAATCACATGACCTTATTCTGGAATAATCTTATTAAATATTCCCCAGAAATCAGAAATATCTTGAATTAAAACTGATTATTCTGAATGAGGTCAACAGTAAATCTCATTTGAAACAATTAGGCCTTCAATTCACGTACATTTACGTTGAATTGTTTGATGGAAATGAAAAGTCCCTAATTGAAACGGCGATAAAAAAAAAAAAAACGATTGCCTACTTTGATTTGCATATCAAAGGACATCATTTTAGGTAAATTATAATATATACCAGTACGACCAGGCAAGTGTGTAGAATGAGGGAAACTATCAGATAAATTTAGATTAAAGTTTTAGCATTAGAATGTCTTTAATGAATAGATTTTTTAATATATTTATATGGTTATTATAAATTCATTGCCATTACTTCCGGTTCCACTCTGACTTGGTTAGGATCATCTATATGGGTTAAATAAATTCATTGTCATTATTCCCAGTTCTATTCTGATCATGTTAGGATCCCATCTATGGGTTAAATAGATCCATTGAATGATTTTTCGTATTAGATTTAAAAAAATCCAAGTTTTGATGTAAAAGGATCGAATATCAGATTAATTTAGATTAAAGTTTTAGCATTAGAATGTCTTTAATGAATAGATTTTTTATATCTTTTTTTTCTTTTTCAACACTAAGTCAACTCTGAGAGTACAAGTTTTCTAATATTGATCCTAAAATCTGTTAGCTGGTGAGCCGTACCTCTATAAAGACATTGAGTATAAAGGTCACATACATATACCCGTATAAGACTAAATCTGCGTGGCGGGAAAATGGATGGAGACACATCTTGTGTCTTGTTCTGACGGTCGGATAGCCCTAAAGAAGGAGACTTTGATTTGGCGGCACTCCTTTATATATCCTGCTCGCAACGGCACCTACCGGCAAACTGTAGCAAACAAGAGAAGATAATCCCAAACCTAACGGCATAACATAAGAAAATAATCTCAAAGGAGATAATCTCAACATATATATGTTATGTTTGATTGTATACGGTTTTACTTATCAATGATTCGTCTATCGATCAGTGATCTCATGTTAATATACCGGTTAGTAAGTGTAGAATAATCAAGCTACATTCCAAT
Organism: Doryteuthis pealeii; assembly: GCA_023376005.1. Classification (NCBI taxonomy): domain Eukaryota; kingdom Metazoa; phylum Mollusca; class Cephalopoda; order Myopsida; family Loliginidae; genus Doryteuthis; species Doryteuthis pealeii. Next base: position 9,287,021 of record CM042139.1, on the reverse strand, counting down.
TACCGTCAAATTGGTAAGACACGGCAACAAGCAGTTGTAACTTCATAAATACCCTGCCATTCTGAAGTAGTGTTGCAGCAAGACAGGTTTGTATTAAGTTACAATTGCTTGTTGCCGTGTCTTACCAATTTGACGGTAATTGGAACTTAGCTTGATTATTCTACAGTAAGCTGATCAAACACGTCAGTATCGATAAATTTGTTTCATTAAATGTTCCATAGTTGAAACGTGTAAACTATTTTATAATTCATATTGGCATGAATTGATATTTGTTCTTATATTTTTTGTGAGTCAATGTTGACTTCTAAGCATTTGTTACCAGGGAACACACGCATCTTTCTGGTCAATAAATAATTATAAAGATGTTAAAACAACACTTATAGCATTATTATTTCTTTATCATACATAGGACATATATGATATATATATCGATTATTGCATTTTACACTCTAATATGCGAATATTAATTTTCATTATATATTAATGTTGATAGTTTAATAAATGAATGGCTAGGATATAACAATGTAACACCTTTTAAAATCATTCTTTAGCATCCGTTCGTTTACTAGCGACGATGTCCAAAGACAAGTGGAACTTAATAGTCTGAGCGAGTTTATATGGCGGATGAGCTGTCGCCCAAGCAGCATCCCCACAGTTCACATTGACGTTGAGATCCAAAGGAAAAGCACAAAAGAAAACCAGCACAGTTTGGTAACGGAATTCCTGGATAGCGTTGAAGTTCAGCATGACACACCCCTTAAGGACTCCAGCTCCATATTTTCTTTCGGGGTTTAATCCCCTAGACTTTCCTTAGAATGAGGTATAGCCGCTATGCAGCGGAGGTTTTATAACAGAATTTTCCTTGTGTAGATGGATTGACATGCTATGAGAAGGAGCCCCATCTATCCCATTTGGAGATTTATGTGAATAGTAAGTACCCCAATCCTACTAATATCGCTGAGGATGACCGTTGGTCCCCACCTTTTAAAATACACCATCTTCGACAATATATATTACTTCTTCATACTTATTATATTATAGCAATGTAATATTCTGTCATCTGTCTCACAGGTTTGTTAAAATTATGAAGTAGTTAAACTGCTATAATAAATTTCAGAATTTAACATGAAGGATTTTTTTCCTTCATGAGAGAAATAAGAAATATAAAAAATTATGAATCAGATATAGAAAACATCCTCGAAGTACATCTACAAAAATATACCTGTAAAGGAAACTCGAGAACAAATATTTATCTAACACTCTAACGGTTTTCGCTTTAAATAACCCACATATATATTATACCATTTAATATGCGAATCAAAACCAAACTAAACCAAATGGAATTAATGAAAATTATTCATACCAATTTCAGTATATTAAGAAATTGAAGCAGAGAAGCCTTTATCAAAATGACTTGTTTCGGCGACCATATTTTCTTATGGCAACCCCCCAATCCTTTTTTTTATCATATATGCTAGAAGGCGGTGATTGAGGGTCTTAGTGGCCTGGGTATGATGTCCAACTCTATCCGATTGTGAAGTTCCAATTCTGGAGCTCTAGGGAATGTGTAGTATCCCTTCATTACAATTACTCCTAGTTCTACTCTAACCCGGAGTGGATCTACCTGTTAGGGTTCTATCTATGCGTTAAATAGAAATAAAAGTGAGTTTTAAAAGTGTTAAAATAATTGAGTTTTAGACAGATTGAGTACCCATCAAGAACGAATAAAACAAAATGTCGTCGGTATAAAAACTATGTTATCTCTGTCTCCAATATCAGACAATATCAATAGTTTCGTCCACGTGTGTCCATTTTAGTGGACCAGACCGCATCAAATCCTATTATATCAATTACATAGTCGTGGTGCTAATGTGTCGTCATCAACGTAAATTGTATTAGCTATGGCACTGAATATATTACACTTCTCACATTAATATTTATCCCAGAATCTGGCTGTTGTGGTATAATGCTTTGGGTAAGATGTGAAACAGAATCCTTGCAGGCGTAAAGACTGTCCATATATTTATCATCTATATATATATATATATATATATATATATATTGTATGTCTCTCCTTAAGAATCGGATCGAGATCTCTCTGGCAGTCTTTACATATTTACATATGCATTACTTATCTGTAAAACTTTCTTCTGCTTGTGGGTGTGCTGATAGTCTGGTGATTAGAGACGGTAATTGATTAAAAATCGGTCACGTTTCGATCACAGATTTATGTACCCTGCTATATCTAACCACACTGAAAAGACATACGCTGAAAAAGGGCTGTGTTTGGATGACCATATATAGAGATATATAGTGGAAGCGCGTGATGTAATGGTTAAAATCATTGAAAATGGATTCGTCGCCCCGAGTTCAAATCCTGGATGTGGTAATTGCATTTCACTTAGCGCTAATACCCTTGGGAACGGTATGAACCCTACTCTACCTCCAGCTATGGATAAATAGTAGGGCAGACTAGGCTCTTTAACCTTGGTTAGGCAACTGGTCTAGGAGAAGGAAAACTGATTTCAAACCTGTTGAACTCCGCTTAAGAAATTGACCTTGTGTCACAACCTGCTCGTGTGGAGGGCTTGGTAAATATATATATATATATATATATATATATATATATATATATATATATATTGTTGTGGGGTTTTAAGGGGTCAAATAAGAACAAAACGACGGGTAACAAATGTAGGAAAATGTATTAACAAAAGAGTAGACAATTACAGTACAGAGAACTGGAAATTACGTCCGATAATAGAGTTATGAGCTGACTCGCATTGACTTACTCTACAAGCCATAATTGTTCCTGTTACCGTAACCGTCGGCGCATTCCATTAGTCCATAGGGTATATCATCTATAACATATATATAGATGTATAGTTCATTTTGTCTCCATATCACAAAGTAAATATTTAATCACATCCCGTGTTGATACAACAGACATGTCGATTGTTTTATATTGTTTTATTTTATATTGAAATGTTATGATATTGCTAAGCAAGTATTTATGTTCGTGGCTACATTTTGATATGAGTTCACACTTTTTTTTGGGGGGGGGGTTGTTTGTTCTTCTCGGAGAAGGCTATTATTGATAATTTTTCTTCTAGGATTGAATTTTTGGACTGAGTCGTTGGCTGCTGGTGAACTTCTCCTAATTTACCAACGTATTTCTAGTGTTAATATGTTTGAGTTTGTGGTTACCCTTATAGATTTGGATGATGTAGTGCTGTGTTCGTATACGGTTATTTTTCAGCGTATTTCCGGTGTGATTTTGTGTGAGTTTTTGGTGTCCCATATATATTATTTATAGTGTTGTGTTGTGTTTATATTTTCTTAACACAATTTAAAAACATGCCAGTTGAATTTTCCAACATTTCTACATCTCAATAAAAAACAAAACAACAACAGCTATCAAATATAGAACATCATGTGTACCTTATGTTCCTTAATTATTAGTGAACTAGGTTAACAGACCTTTGATAGTGAGTTCAATTCTCACTGGCTCCTTCATACTTAGACCAACAAAATTAAGCTCTCTGAATGATTGAGATGAGGCTTGATGATTAGTATTATCTGCGTTATTCGGACTATTGTCCTCATCTTCATTGTTATCTGTACAACGTTTCGGCCGATATGTCCTCCGTGGACAAAATAAAGTGTTAAGTTCAAAGTTCCGTGATGGCTCCCGATTACGACAAGAAGGTTCCCGATTACGACAAGAAAGTTCCCGAGTTCGAAAAGAAGGTTACCGAGTACTACAAGAAATACCCAAAGACGGCAGGAGGGCATAACGGCCGAAACGTTGTACAGATAACAATGAAGATTGTAGAAGTGATCCCCAGATAACATAGAAACAATATAATACTCACCGTCGCAGTGGGATTCTAACTACCGTCGAGTTAGCAGACAGGAACAACTTGCAAGCTGTAACTTAAATATTTTATGTTATCTGGGGGATAACTTCTACAAAGATGAGGACAATAGTCCGAATAACACAGATAATACTCGAAGACGGCCGGAGGGCATATCGGCCGAAACGTTGTACAGATAACAATGAAGATGAGGACAATATCTCTGAATGTTTGAGATGAGGCTTGATGATTAGTATCATCTGCGTTAATCGGACTATTGACAAGAAGGTTTTCGATTACGACAAGGAAGTTCCCGAGTCCGAAAAGAGGGTTCCTGAGTCCGAAAAAAATGAAGATGAGGACAATAGTCCGTAATAACGCAGATGATACTAAAATTAAGCTCGTTAACTGACAATTACGATTGCAGTTTTTCCTGCACCAGAAAAAATAAAAATAGAAATGATTTTAGGTGTTGCAATGGATGATGTGTACAATACATATTCGATATCATTAAATTACATAATCTGTTGAACCAATAACTTTTCAAACATGAACATATTAAATTAATCTATGTTATAGCCCACTGACATTGCCAGTATTAAATTAGTTTATAATTTGCCCCACTGGCCTTGCTTACACAGCCAGGATTAAATTTGTCGATATTCAACCATATCCTTATCTCTAGAAATGCTAATATTGCTTTTCATAACGTATGTACAGTATGGATTTTGGCAACATAAACACGCCTGTTACTTCGTCTATTAGTTGTTTTTTTTTCTACGCTTGAGAATGTACATTTGGTGTTTGTAGAGTTATGTGTTTATTTATGACCAAGACAGGACTATTAGTGAAATTGGACGATACAGCTAGAAAAATGTTACCCAGTAGATAAGATCAGGCAAATTTGTCTAACATATTTGTTTTATCTTTCACTACAAAAAGTCGATATTTTTTTTGCTTTGCTGTGTTGTTGTTTTTTTGTTTTTTTTCTTCTTAAATTATAAAGGAAAACAACTGGGCTTTAATGGGTTAAAACATATTGGTCGATAAAAAAAAAAGAAAAAGATTAAAAAACAAAGAATTGGAAAAGAAGAGTTTTCGAAATGAAGCAAACTTCTTTTAACGTATTTCCTTTTAGTCACAACGCAGAATGAAAGCAGTGGAAGATTTATTGATTTTCTTATTGTTTTACCAAAGGCATCAATCTCTCAACATACGAAGGTCGAAGGTTCAGATATACCTGAATATTCAGGTATGGCTATATGCGGTAAAATAATGTGTTTTATTTCAAAAAGAAAACAAAAAGGAAAAGCTTACATAAAAACAATCAAAAAACAAAACAAAACAAAGGCTAGCCTCATTTGAATTTAAAGCGTAAACAATTCCTCTCCATGATTCTCTAACATTACGTTCACGATTTTCCAGAAGGTCATTAAAGTGAGTGACTAACATTACATTGTTATACAAAGCAACAGCATTGTCTTTCAAATGTAGCGTACTCACCGACAACTGCTAAGTCGATGATGTTCAATCGACAAATAAGGAGGGGAATACAAAAACAAAAAACAACAACAACAAACAACACACACACACACACACACACACACACACACACACACACAAGCTGATTCAAGTTTAGAACCTCCGTATTGTTTTACTATAGCATTTATTCTAAAACTAACATAAAAAGATAAACGAATTAAAACCTAGTTAATTTTTTAAAATTTATTTAAGAACAAAACAATGACTAACAATATAAACGTCCTTCCTATGAATAGAGTCAAGCTTGAGAGACGTATCAGTGTGATGGAGAGGAATTTGAGGATATCTGGTATCCTCTTTTTTTTTAGTTAATTCTCGGCGAAAGCATCTGGTCGAATGCCTCTGGTTCGAAATGTCTATCTGATCTTGGCGCCAAAACTTATGGACACATGACGTAACTGCTGTGCCCAATCACAGAGAGACTCTCCCTCACCTAACTCCGAACACAGTAATAAACGCATTTTACTGATACAACATCCGAAGGTTTTATGCTGTCGTTGAAGTAAGTTGAAATGATTAGCAGTCACAATGAATGGGGTAGATCCTTCATTTTAGTAGGAACCAGCTCTTCACGTAACCGTTAAATGGTTTACACGGTCTTCGTACACGCAGACACTTGTTAATAATTGATTGAGAAATCTCAATATAAAAGTTAGGCATCCACACTTTTAAACAGAACAAACATCGATATATAATCCTTTCACTGATAATCTCAAATAAAATTATAATAATGAAATTTACTCATTTTATAAACAACAGGGTAAAGAAAAATCTTCAAAACTTTTTTTTAGTTCATTTACCTATATTTTTTTAGATATTTGGTATTTATTTTCTACCAAAATTGCTCCATTATTTTTTGTTTTTTTGTTTTGACACCTACGATACATGCTGTTTGTTCTGACATCACTATTGATTACTAAGTAACAAAAGAAGGATATATACCAACATGATGTCCAAAAATGGAGTGGGGGAGAATGAGATCATTACCCCAGCAATGAAAAGAGAACACATATTCTTTTATTAGGGTTCGCACAACACACAACACCCATTTTGATCTTATATATATATATATATATATATATATATATATATATATATATATATATAAAATGTTGTTCTGATTCCAACGGGAGAAAATTCAATATTTTATAAAAAAGAAGGTCCGCAAAATGTATTATGTTTTCAGGAAAAAATGTATTCTTTTTATCTTACACGTAACATAAAAAGAATTCATTTTTTTCTGAAAACATAATACATTTTGCAGACCTTCTTTTTTATAATATATATATATATATATATTATATATATATATATATAATATATAATATATATATATATATAAGTGGTATTGTTCGGTCATCAGCCGCCACCACATAAGTACCTAATACTTACATTTATGTATTTCTAAATTCCCGATGCTTTCGAATCATCTGGCTCCTATATTCCCTTTCAAATATACTATATCAGACACATCTCAAGTGTAAAGCTTTGTGTATTGTCATCCAATTTCACCTTCTCTTTTCCATGTTTCTGATATCCCGTGGTATCGTAGGGAGATTTTTTAGATATATAAATTTCGTTGCTAAAGTTCCACCCAACAGATTTTGTTTTTTATTAGATGCTTTGTTCTTCAACGTGACTCGTTTCTTGTTTTTTTTTCTTATTTTCATCTTTTTGTTTGTTTGATGTTATCTGCTTCCAATACTCCCAGGTATTTAGAGCTTTCTTTTTTCACAGATAAATCTGATGCTTTCCTTATTGGGTAGTTCATTCCTTTCTACTTTTTTTTCTCTTTTTACCTTTTATTAATTGTATCAGATGAGCATTTCGCAATTTAGGATTACATTCTAACGTCTTGACTGAGAATTCTGTTAATACCATGTTTACCCGAAAATAAGACCTACCTGCGAAATAAGCTTCAGGGTTATTTTTCAGGATTATTTTGATATAAACCATACCCTTGAAATAAGCCCTAGCTACCAGTACACTATTGTTCTACAAAGGATTGCAATGACTACAACTGAACTTTCTACTACTGACACCATTACATGTAACAATTGGAGTCCTAAACGCATAAAATGGCGACAAGAGTGGTAACAGATATACTATCTCAAAGACACCTTTCAGGTGTAAAGCCTTGTGAATTGATATCACATTTCACGTTCTCTATTCCATGTTTCTGATATCCCGGGGTTTCATAGGAAGATTTTCTAGATATATAAATTCCGTTGCAAAGTTTCCCCAAACATAATTTTTTTTTTTTGAGATGCGTTCCTCTTTAAAGTGACTCGTTTTTTTTTTGTTTTTTTTCCACTTTGTTTGTTTGATGTTATCTGCTTCTTATACTCCAAGGTATTTAGAGCTTTATTTTTACTCAGATAAATCTGATGCTTTTCTCATTGGATAGTTCATTTCTTTCTACGTTTTTCTCTTTTTACCTTTTATTTATTGTATCAGATGAGCATTTCTCACTTTAGGATTACATTCTTACGTATTGACTGAGAATTCTGTTAATACCATGTTTACCCGAAAATAAGACCTACCTGCAAAATAAGACCTAGCGTGATTTTTCAGGATGACTTTAATATAAGCCCCCGCTGATAGAATATAGGATTATATTCTTATGTCTGGACTCAGTATTTTTAGTACCATATATACACAAAAATAAGAGCCAAGTACTAAATAAGACCAGGCGTAATTTCTCAGCATGATTTTGATATAAACCCTTTCCTTAAAATTTAGGATTACACTCCTAAGTCTTGATTTTCTTTACACGAAGAATCAGACCCACCGGCAAAATAAGACCTAGCATGACTTTTTAAGATGATTTTGTATTAACCCCCCCCCCCCTTAAAATAAGCCCTTGTAGAGAGCGGCAGACACACAAAAAATAAACAGGTATTTACTTTTGGATGTAATAAAATGTTATATAGAATTATAAAAACTAATAAAACTAAATAAAAACGCAGATAAAAAAGATTTGAAACAGAGGGGGGTATAATCAGAACATAAAACAAGTAAAACTTACTTTTCCATTACTCCAGTCATTCATTGGGAAATTTTCCTAATTTAAGAATTTAGTTAAATTAGGAATCACATAATAAAATCATAGTAATTTCCTCCTGTTAATGAATTTCTCTTAAGTATAGTGTAACAATTGCAGTCTGAAGAAGTCCATTTAAAATGGGTGGGAATAGATTTTAACTGCTATTATGACTAATATTTAAGCCTTCTTCTTTACCAAATATATTGCTCTGTTCATAATTCCTGAATTATGGTACATAGAGCTCTAAATATGGAGCGAACCAAATTTAACACCCCGCTGTGAAAAAAAGGTTCGGCTTATAATTATTTCAATAAGCTCGTGATTTAGCTACATACACACACACACACACACACACACCACACACAACACACACATATATATATATTATATTATTATATATATGTGGGGGGTGTTGAATTAAACAAAAAACACATCTCCTATTTAACAATGTATTTGTGATTTTTCAAGTTTTCTGGCCAACTTTTTAATATTTTGGTGGAATTCGTGGATTAGTCCACCAAAGTTCATGTCCCAAGTACTTTCGGTACTTCGAAATGCCATGATCAGGGGTGTTCCAGTTTTTCAAATGATATTAATGGGTGTAGAGGCTGGAAGGGAGAGAATTGATAGGAAAAGTCATTTTAAAATGTGAGTACTGCATTGGAAATTAATTTTGTTTAAGGATGGTTTATATTGTTTTATGTATAAAAAAAGATGACCAGAAAACTTGAAAAAATCGCAAATAAAATTGTTAAACAGGAGATGTGTCTTTTGTTTAATTCAACATGCATAAATGAAAAAAATGCTGCCCCAAAACACACACACACACACACACACACACACACACACACATATATATATATATATATATAAGGTGTGTCAAAACGTATCGAGATTGAAACTGTATTTACCAAGATAGGAATGAAGAATAAATGTAACTATAATTTTTGTAGAAAATATGGTGTGTCAAAAAGTACAGATCTTAAAGCTGTATCTACCGAGATAGAAATGAAAAATGAAGGGAAACTTAATTTTTCAGAATACAAGGTGTGTCAAAAAGTACCAACACACCTCATATATATATATTATATATATATATATATATATATATATATATATATATATATATGAGTATAGATAAAAGGATATGAAAACAACACAATATGCTGTTAAAGTGAAAAGATTTTATATCATATTCATAGCTAATATTGAACAATATTTCGATTTATAAAAATCATCTTCAGAGCTTGTTTATACTCCAGCCTTATCAATAGCGGAGACAAAAATAATATATATATATATATATATATATATATGTGTGTGTGTGTGCGTGTGTGTGTGTGTGTGTATCTATATACATATATATATATAGGAAACAAAAGGCTGTATTTCAAAGAATGTCTTTTAAAAGTATGTTTTCTATTTGTGCAAGAAGAATGAAGAACGTATAAAATTCGTTTCTTTTTGCTTACTTTATCATTAATTTCTCTTTATCATAAGTGGCTGAGCTGTCATTTTCATCGCCCGACTTTGAGGAAATGAAGATAGTTTTCATGTCTACTCGTGGGGATTATCTATACTTTACAGCTACTTGAAGGATCATCCGTCGAAAACAAACACTAAGATCGACTTTTACCTCTACTGGTGTAGATACCCTGTCATTCTAAACTCCAGACACGTATCTTTTGCATTTTTTCTCGTTTTAGCTGCTTCTTTCGATGACTTAGCAGTTGAGTGATATAAGTATGCACCTCACACTATTAAATTCCAAAGTTTTTTTTTTTTTTAGTGAACCTGTCCTTTATTCAAAAAATGTGAAGAGATTATGTAATAAGTAATTGAGAGTTACCTCTCCTATTTTATGATTACCTCCCCAATTGGAGAATACTCTAGAGAATTTTAGACTATATAAACTCGCAATAAGTGTACCAATTATTCTAAGTAGAATAAAGCTACCCGAAGTCTATCGGTGTTATCGTTTGTCATTACAGAGTATATCCAGAAAAATCATGATCCTCATTTTGGGCTAGGAGCCCGGATATCCATGACATTCTCTCGATAACCGTCCCTATCATTCAAGACCCTCAATAGGTCCTTTGCGTAGCATCCGGAATCCGCGTTAAGCAGGGAGGGCCAACATTTAGGTACTGGATGTGTATACCTAAAAGGGGGTTCCCTTACTGAAAAATAGGGTTATTAAGAAAAGTATCTAGTACCAATTACTTCAAACGCATTAAAAGCAATCCCATGAATCGGCTAGTAATGTCAAGCCCTGGCACTTATATGATATTCCCAACCCGATTGCATTCATGGCAAGCCCCAACCATCTTTATATTATATGTGCTAGAATGCGGTGACTGAGGGTTTAACATACTGGGTATGACGTTAAACTCTATCTGATGGTGAAGTTCCAATTCTGGAGCTCTGGTGAATGATGAATACCACTTTGTACTTAGTACTCCCAAGTCCATTCTGATCTATGGGTTAAATAGATATTCAAAATGTATTTAAAATGAGTTTGTAATTACATTTGAATAACTATGAAGATTTAATAAGACAAAACATATTCTATCATAAAATTTCGGTAGTATCGCGAGGTGGAATGATAGATAAAAGAATGGTGTGCTTAACACATATATTAAGCACCAGTATCCGTTGCCAAACGGATACATACAAACACAGAACACATATGTACAAACAATTAAAAAGACAAACTTACACTAAAATAGACGAGGGTCAATTCGGTATAGCCAACGCAGCAAAGTCAGTCTGAATATTATTCAGCTAGTTAATCTACTTTAATCGTAGGCTATATTATGGCTATGGGTCAGTCCATCTAGTAGAGTGCTGAAGGGGTGTTAGCTACTCTACAAGAATTAACTAAAAAAATTGACATGCCATACAATCCAACTACCCAACCACACAACATGCGATTTTTGTGGCCATCCTTTACGCTTCAAGCAAGAGCGCTATCCAGCGGAGATGTTTTGTGTTAAGCAAAGCGTGATCCTTAATGATCCTTAATATTGGGTATGACCCGTTGATTGTTCCTTGGTGCACCTCATTCTTGAAAGTCCATCGTCAATGGTTGCAAATTGACATCTGTCAGCGTCAGCCGATTACGTAGTTAACCAATCACGTTTTCGGGCTGTCGATTGACTGAGGTTTGAACCACGTGACCTCGCTAGTCTATAAATTTAAGTGGTGGATCACTGCACGGATTATATACCACCAAATAGGGAATCTCATGTGTTGTAATGTTTAACAAAAATAGATTAGTAAACCATTGTTAGTGAGTTCGATTTTCACTAGGTGCACCATAATCTGGCCTTGTGCCCACAGCTAAGCTTAGTTAATAATGTATGGGCACCTTACGTGGTGTAATGGTTAGCAAGCTAGATTAGCAGACCATTTTAGTGAGTTTGATTCTCACTGGAGCCCCATACTTCTGGCCATGTGCCACATCTAAGCAAAACTTAGTAAACAAGGGCACCTCATGTGGTGTAATGGTTAGCAGTCTAGATTAGCAGACCATTGTTAGTGAGTTTGATTCTCACAGGAAGCACCATACTTCTGACTTTGTGTCACATCTAAGCTAAACTTAGTAATTAACTGGGCGTCCCATCGAGGTGTAATGGTTAGAAAGTTAAACTCGCAGATCCATTGCTACTAAATAGTGAGTTCGATCCTCACTGGATGCCCCATACTTGCGGCCTTGTGCCAAATCTAAGCTGAGTTTAGTTTTTAGGCACCTCGTGTGGCGTAATATTTAGCAAGCTAGTTTCTCAGACCATTGGTAATGAGTTCGATTCTCATTGGGCACCCCATACTTCTGGCCTTGTGCCACATCTAAGCTGAGCTTAGTACATATCTATATACCATCAAATATTCCGATATAACCAACATGCCGATTGTAAAACCAAGAGACTTATAACAGCCAAAATAATAAAGAGAGAGAGAGAGAGAGAGAGAGAGAGAGAGAGAGAGAGAGAGAGAGAGAGAGAGAGAGAGAGAGAGAGAGACCAACAGAAATGTTTCTGCCCGATTTGTGATCTTTGTCCATCATCTCTAAAGAATATTTTAATTTTGAAATTGCCTCATTAAACCTTAATAGAATGAAATGTATCATTTGTACTTTTGAAAACAGTCGTGAAACGGGGAATTATTCTGCAATTAAACGTGTTGCTTTTCGTAGCTGATGCTAAAATAATTAAGAACCGGATCAATAAGCAATAAAAGTTTCGTCAAACAAAGGACAAAAAAATGCGATTTGTACTAAAACAATTGCATGTATTTACAATTTGTTATTTGATACAAATTAGAATGGCCGCCAAAATGGTGGCGCAATTTAGGCAACCAAATCACGGCAGGTGAAAACCGGTACAGATGCACGAAAGAAGCAATTGCATTTGATGGTTCTAAAATAAACCAATGCCTCTGTATTTACAGATCACCCAGAAAATGTTACATCGTAGAAAGATAATATAGCTCAGTCGGTAGAGCGTTTGGTTAGAAACCACAAGGTTCCTAGTCCGATACCGGCTCTCGTCAACTCAGCGTATGAGTAGCACAGGGATATGTGCGGTAAAGTAAGGAGATGATGGTAGGTGAGGCGCTCCAACTCAAATGCAAACAAACATCTCCTTGGTTTAGCGCTAGTGAAAAGGGGAGAGACTCCCTTGCTGATTGGCTGATACCGACTTTAGGCCACCCCAACGATTTTTTTTAGTTTTAGAGTCTATTAGCGATAGGTGCAGGTTTAGCTTTGTCTGTAGAGCGCCCGCCCAGTAATCGGATCGATACCGGTCCCCGCAAACTCAGTGCTTGTGCAGCACAGATTAGGTAATCTGATCTGTGTGATAAATTTTAAGCTGACGATAGGTGTGGCATACCACTCAGCCAAAAATCTCCCTGCTCTACCTCTAGGTGTTACATAGTTCGAGGGATTATTTCCTATAAGTATAACATAAACAAAAGGGAAGCACTCTTGACTGACAAATTATTTATTCCCCCCATTAAACTAACCCTAACCCTAACCCTAACCCCTAACCCTAACTCTAATCCTAACCCCTAACCCCGTCTTCTTTTTTCCTAGTAGATCAATAAATAAATAAATAAATAATTTATCTGTCAAGATTGTTTATCTTAGATTTATAGGAAATAACCATTCGAGGATTGCCTACAAATAGAGCGCCCGCTCAGTAAACTCTAGATGTTACATAATTCGAGGGATTATTTCCTATGAGTCTAACATAAACAAAGGGGAAGCACTCTTGACTGATACATTATTCATTTTTCCCCATTAAATTAACCCTAAACCCTAACCCTAACCGCTAGCCCTAACCGTAACCCCTAACCCCGTCTTCCTTTTTCCTAGTAGATCAATGAATAAATAAATAATTTATCAGTCAAGATTGTTTATGTTAGATTTATAGGAAATAACCATTCGATGATTGCCTACGAATTATGATTGTAGTATACTAGAATTCAAATAGTTGTATTGTAGATGGAAAGTTACCATAACTGTGTAGAAGTTATTGACAACAGTTAACCTTTCACTGACCTAAGCGCCGATTTTTTTTATTGGCTAAAAGAAAAGCGTGTGAAGAGAACTGTGTTAATTACTTAGAATTTGGCGGTTAGTCGAAGGGATCAGACGTAATGGTTGTCAGTTCCCAAGTAAGCCATCTTCTCACCTCGCGGTTCAAACTTTTGGGCTTCGGTTTTAATAAAAACGTTTTTGAAAAAACAAGCAAATAAAAAAAGATTTTTGCTCATATTCATTAAGACAAACCTAAACAATTAGAAATCAATAATCCTAAGCAGATATCTTTTAAAATCAAATTTGTAATATCAATATGCAAATTAGCCTCCCTTTCACACTGTAAACAGCTATTTTGTTGTATATATAAATACAATTGCATCTTATTAGTATGTAAATAAAGCCAACATTATTGATTTTTTCAAACCAATGTTATTAATAATTAAATAAGAATAAAATCGTGGAGAATGTGACAGAATTATCAAAGGGAATTATGACTTGAATAGCGATAAAGATTCGGTTACAGACACAGAAACACACAATCTCCATTATAATAAGATAAGATGTTATACAAGTGACCCGAACCAGAACCAATTCTTTCTTCTACAAATGTGCGAGACATTCAAAATCAAAATAGCACATTTTGCAACGAAAGCACAAGTCATCAATAAAAATAATGCCGACATATTATGCGATTTGTAAGAATGTTATTCAATCCACTAGCAGTGTTTTATTTTCTCAAGTAGTCTTTTATTAATGCAATTTTTGAAAATCATAGTGACATCTAATATCACTTAGGGAATAAAAAATACGCAATTTCCACCTCGGAATGACACACCACAAAAACTACTCGAGTTCAGCCAATGGCAATGTTTTTTTTTATGCACAATCTTCTATGTTGATGGCACCTTAGAAAAAGATATGAAAGTTAGTGGACATTATTGTCACCGTTGGGAGATTTTAATTCCCTAAAAAGATTTCGCTATCTTCTGTAAGATGGTTGCGAAGAAACACAAACTAAAACAAGACACATATGAAGATAATGTAAGGCTGGGAAAATAGAAGAAATGAATAAAAAAAATCGATAAAAAGAAAAGTGAACAAAAAACAAAAAAAAAAAAAATAAAAATAAAACAAAAGAAAGATATAATCTCTCGAATTAAGTGCAAATTTTGTTCTGAGAACGAGTTATAGCGTTGCTTGTGTGTGATATAATATATATATATATATATATATATATATATATATATATATATATATGTGTGTGGTGTGTGTTTGTGTGTGTGTGTGTGTGTGTGTGTGTGCGTGTGTGGAGAAAAGTAGACAAACACGGGATGTTATGGAAACTGGATGTTTATTGTCGACGATGCAACGTTTCGGCCATTTAGACCATCATCAGGACCAAAAGCCCAGTTCTAGCTTCAATGAAGGACATTTTCATAATGGTGAAAACAGTAGGTTTTCAGTAGGGCAGGGGTGGCTTGGGTGTGTATATATATATATATTATATATATATATATATATATATATATATATATATATTATATATAACTTTGGTACGGTACCAAGTTTCTTGGTACAAGGTGATTCTAGGTGGGTCCTAATTCTCTACCCGTAGTTTTGTTGTAGAGTTCAGGTTCCGTATGAGAGCTCAATGTTTAATTATTGTAAACAGAGCAAATTTATTTGGGAATAAAAATATATTCCAAATATATATATATAAAAATATATTCCAAATATATATATATATATATAATATATATATATATATATATATAATATTTCGTGTGTGTGTGTTCTGTCTTTTTTCTTCTTTTTTTTTGAGACGTGGTGTAATGGTTAGAGTCGTAAAAATGGACTTGTCGATCCGAGCTCAATATTATAGATTTATTATTAAACTATATTGGTAACAATACTATAAATGAGAGGTTGTGTCATGATTTCTTTTTATATGTAACTAGCCAGAATAAGTTTAATGTTATTAGATATATTGAATTAGAAATTAAATACGAACGCATAGAAATAGACTACCCTTATTTTAATTATATTTTAACTGGTTTCTATATAAAATCATTTACTAGGATTGATTTTGATAAGTTGGAAAATAAAACAATAATATTAGTGAAATGGGGAAACATGGGGAACACGTTTTCAATTCCTGGACAAAGCCACAGTTCACGTAGCGCTAATGCCCTTTAGAAAGGTATGAATCCAACTACTCTCCCTCCAGCAATGGGTAAATAGTAGGGCAGACTGGGTTCTTTAACCTTGGTTAGGCAACCAATCTAGGAGGAGGAAATTCTGAATTGAAACCTTTTTAAACTTGCTTGGAGTGGTCACTACTAGAATAGTCTGAATCGTAATTAGTGATTTATTTCTCTTATTGGAACTAAATTTTGACGTTGATAGTTCGGCTAAGAAATAAAGTTTCAAGAAGGTCCCCGAGTTCGAAGGGAATGTTCTCGAGTCCGACAAGAAATTCCTGTAAAAGTCCGAAGGTCACATCGGTCGAAACGTTGTGTCGATAACAATAAAGATGATGACAATAGCCCGAATGATACAAATAATATAAATTACATCTTATTAGTATGTAAATAATACAAATTATCAAGCCTCATCTAAAGAATTCAAAGAAATAATTTCATATATTTGTTTGAATATTTTTGAATTGATAAATGTGCTATTTTAATTGACAGAAGCTATATAACTATGAAAATCATAGTACACTGCGTTTAGACCACCCTGATGGCGGAACTTAGGATAGACTGACTGTATCCCCTTTGGAGGGATGCCCTTTGGAAAGGTATCCTCCACCACCCAAAAAAGTGAGGGTAGCAAACTGCTTCTAATGGTGAGGCTCCAGTTCTGGGAGTGTCGAGTGGCCTTTTGTTATCATTACTATTAATTCCATTCTAACCAGGAAAGAGGTAGTACCTGTTAGGTTTGCATCTATGCGTCTTGTCTAAGATGGTTGCGAAATGGCACAGACTGAAATTGGACACATGGGAAGATATTCCATGATGTAAATGTGGAAGACCAGTAGTAATTAATAAGAATTGAGGAAAAAAAATAGAACAAAAGAAATATATTAACTGTCGAATTAAGAGCACATTTTCTTCTAAAAACGTGTCATAATTATTTTGTCTTTTATTTTTTAATTTTCGGTTGTTTTTTGTTGTGAGTGCATGCGTGTGTATGTGTATGTGTGTGTATGTGTGTGTATGTGTGTGTTTGTGTGTGTATATGTGTGTGTGTTTGTGTGTATGTATGTGTGTGTATGTGTGTGTGTTTGTGTGGTGTGTGTGTGTGTTTGTGTGTGTGTGTGTGTGTATGTGTGTGTGGGTGTTTGTGTGTGTGTGTGGGTGCGTGTTTTAGTGGGGGTTGATAGAGTTACACGGAAATAATATTTCAAAACCTGGCCATCTTCTCTAAGATGGTTGCGAAATTATACAAACTGAAACGGGGCAGCTGTGAAGATATTCCATGATGTAAATTTGGAAAAAATTAGAAATTATCAACAATAAAAGAAAAAAAAAAAAAGGAATACAATAAAAAGAAGAACAAAAGAATGTCATCTCTCAAATCAAGTGCAAATTTCCGTCACAGAACGAGTCGTAATTTATTTGTGTTTTATTTTTTTCGGTTATTTTTGTTGTTGTTGTTGTTATGTTGTGTGTGTGTGTGTGTGTGTGGTGTGTGTGTTGTGTGTTTAGGGTGGGGTTGATAGTTGTGCACAGAAAGAAAGTTTAAAATCTTGGCCATCTTCTCTAAGATGGTTACGAAATGACACAAACTGAAACGAGGCGCATATGAAGATATTCCATTATGTAAGGGTGGGAAAATAGTAGAAATTGATAAAAATCGAGAAAGAGAAAAAATGAACCAAACAAAAACAACAAAGAAACAACAAAAAAATAAACAAAAAATAAAATAACGACATTATCTCTCGAATTTAGTGTAAATTTTCTTCAGCGAAGGAGTTATAATTTCTTGTTTTTTTTTTTTTACAGTTTTGTCGTTGATAGTTTTACTCGGAAATAAAGTTTCAAACCCTGGACACAAATAACAAGACAGATACGAAGATATTGTAAGGGTGGAAAATCAGTAGAAATGAATAAAAACCGAGAAAAAGAAAAAACGAACCAAACAAAAAGCAAAAAAGCAAAAAAAAAGAAAGACATTATCTCTCGAATTAAGTGCAAATTTTCTTCACAGAACGAGTCATAAAGTTTTTTGTTCTTTATTTTTTCATTCTTTTAATTTCTATTTTTATTTTTATTTATTTTTTTAATGTTTTTTGTCATTTTCGTGTTTTTTTGTTTTTTTTTGGTTTTGTTTATCGTTGATGGTTGTGCTCGGAAATAAAGTTTCAAAGGCTGGCCACAAATAACGGAAGTCATATGTCAATAGCGATCAGGCTTTATGGCAGCACTCAGTCAGGGAAATCGGAATCGTTCATCTCAGTTGAACTCAACTGGTCGATATAATCTGTGCCTTCTTCTCTGACGACTGCCACTTGGGAGGTTTAGATCAGTTTACAAACTGGAAGGCGTCATTTCTTTTTTACACGCTAACAGAGGGCCACCCTACCTCGAATTGATCTTTTTTTTCATTTTGTCTTCTTCTTCTCTCTTGTTCTGGCCTTGACTGGCACCTGTCAATAGCCTTTAACTAACTTGCTGCTGACTCTGTCCGCGATGCATTATGAGTTGAGTCCCACTGGGAGAGAACAAGTCAAGATTTTTGAAAAAAGAAAAAAAAAGAAAGTCCTCTTCGTTTATCGGAATGAAGCAATTCTATACAAAATCGCATTTTTGTTCCTTTCTTTCATTTATTTGAAGATGGCTTTTTTTTTTTTGTATTTCTTAATCTCTTCTTAGATGAGACACCGTTTTCCCTTTCCGTGTCGACTTGTTCCATTTCTTATCTGCATATAATATTACTACCTCTTGTATTTCGCTTAGCTAAAGTTAAAGGTAGGTTACGTCTGTGAGAGGTTATTTATAAGTAAACAGTCTCTTCTATCTGTTGGTATTCTATTACAAAGAAAAAAAGCAATCAATTTTTTTTCAGCAATCATCAAAATTTTCAATACACACCACACACACACACACACACACACACACACACACACACACACATATATATATACATATGTATATGTATAAATATGTGTGTATATATATGTATGCGAATATATATATAATATATATATATATATATATTATATATAGGAAAAAATATATGTTGCTATTTTCATCGGTTTTAAATGACACTGTTTAAGATTCATATATATATATATATATATATATATATATATAGCGTTCGGCTCAGAAACCACAATTCCTAGTTCGATACCGGTCCTCGCCAACTCAGCGTATGAGTAGCACAGGGATCTGTGCGATAAAGTAAGGAGCTGATGGTAGGTGTGGCGCTCCACCTCAGAAGCTAAAACTATCTCCTTGGTATAGCGCTATTGAAAAGGGGATAGACTCCCTCGCTGACTGGGTGATACCGACTTTAGGCCGCTCCGTCGACTTTACTTACTTACTTACTTACATATATATATATATATATATATATATATATATATATATATATATATATATATATACTAGAAACTATTTGTTGTTAGCTCCATCGGTTTAAATGGATGTTTAAGATTCATATTAAAATATTAGTATGCGTGTTAAAAATGAACAAACGAAACAACAAACAAAAAAAATTATACAAGAATAACGGAAGGAAAAAGTCCTAAAAATATTCAATCATAGCATTAATGTATGTGGAACCACTTGTATAGAGGCCTAATTACAATCATTTACATACATATAAATCGATGCAGAAATAATCCTTTTCTTTCTCTCTCTCTCTCTCTCTCTCTCTCTCTCTCTCTCTCTCTCTCTCTCTCTCTCTCTCTCTTATCTCTCATTGATATATATATATATATATATATACATATATATATGGATTTTCATTTGCCATGATTCCTTATTGACTGGGACTATATAATACACCGTCTGCATCTATGTAGAGCCGGTAAAATATCCTCAATGGGTCCACCTGTTGGTCATGGTAGGGCAACCGTAATGGTTAAGGGTTGAAAGGTTTAAACGATTTTTTGTTCAAATAATATATATATATATATATATATATATATATATATATATATATATTGTTGAATAAATAAATCGTGAATGAAAGCGAATATATTTTCAAATGTAAGGCGTAAACAAATCGAGAAAAGTCGATCTCTGTATGTAGATTTCGGCATATTATGCCTCATCAGCAGAGTTATAGACAGGAAACTGCTTTGTGTGTGATTCGAACCCTAACCTCCAGGCTGACAAGCAGGGATTCTAACCATTACACCAGATTTCTCGTTTGTTTTTAAACTGATATATACTACTACTACTGCACGACCGTATGAAAGTAACAAACAGTCTGTTTGAGATGGCGATAGCCGACAATTTGGGGAGAATATGGGCTTAGTTAATCAATATATAAAGTAAAGTCGACGGGGCGGCCTAAAGTCGTATCAGCCAGTCAGCAAGGGAGTCTATCCCCTCTTCAATAGCGCTAGACCAAGGATATTGTTTTAGTATCTGAGGTGGAGCGCCACACCTACCATCAGCTCCTTACTTTACTGCACAGATCCCTGTGCTACTCATACGCTGAGTTGGCCAGAACCGGTATCGAACTAGGAACCATGTGGTTTCTAGCCGAACGCTCTACCGACTGAGCTAACCCGGCCCTTTATTAAAATATATGCCTGTGTATGTATTTATATATATGCATATATGTATGTGTATATATATATATATATATATGTGTGTGTGTGTGTGTGTGTGTGTGAGTGTGTATGTGTGGTTGTGCGTAACTATATGAGGGATACATATATGTATATGAGGGTGAGCTGAAAGATTATAGGCTGAACGATTTACTCTCATGGAATGTGACCAAATTGATATTTAGTTTTAGGTCCACACAATTCTTCCGATAACGTTGTAGGTTTTTAGATCCAACCGTTAATAAAAAAAAAGTTATCAACGGCAGATATGACGTCAGCAAACGTTGGCTCTGTGTTTGCCCAAATGATTTGGCTTTATCTCAAATTCAACTTAACATATTCTATCCACAAATGCAAGAAATGCATGAGTAACAGAGACTTCCCTCTCAACAAACTTTCTCAATAATGCAAAATATGTTTCTAGAATGATAGAAATCCGAATTGTATCTCGGCATCCCCAGCTCTACAATGGCTGCGGTAATCCTTAACTTGTTCCTCGTAAATTCCTACCATAAAATAAACTGAACCCTCATTTTATCTCCGTGTTTTGCAATAAATGTTTTATTTTTCTTGCATCCGTTATGTTACAATACTAGATATATTTTATTCGAACTGTCAGTGAAATGTGAAGCGTTTGCATAGGATGAGCATAGGATGAGCAGATTGTGTGCGTTACACTTAAAAACACAAATGCCTGACTATGCAGTCATGGTTAATTTAAGACAAACCGCTTCCCTGATTAACATATACCTCCCAAATATTCCCAAATATTGAACCCACGTTGTGTAATGGTTAGATTCACAGGGGATGGACTCGTCAATCCGAATTCAAATCCAGTATGAGGCTGTTTACATTTTTCACAGAGTGATTTTACCCATGTGAAAAGTATACATCCTACTTATCCCACTTCAGTTATGGGTAAATAGTAGGGCAGACCGGGCATTCTAACCTTAGTGTGGAGGGGGGTAAATATATATGTGCTGTTTTTTTAAAAAATTCTATTTGGACACACTTCGTACAAACAAATCTTCATGTATACAAACACATACAAAGTGTCCCCGTGGAGATGTGGCTAACGTGCTGGCCTGTGATATCGTAGTAAGCGACTTCATTCAGTTTTCCTTCTCAAAGACTGGTTGCCTAACCAAGGTTAAAGAACCCAGTTTGTCCTACTATTTGCCCAAAGCTGGGGAAGAATAATAGAATTCATACATTTCCCAAAAATAAAATACAAAAAACTTCAATACCAAATGATCTCACAACAGATAGCTAAAGGTCAGTTTAAGATACTTGGATGAGAGAAATTAACGAATATATGTGCAACTCGACAACAGGGAAGGGAATATAGGATATTCTATGTTCTAATTAAAGGGTTGGAAGTATTCTATACTTGGCATCTAATAGTTATCTCCCTTTGTAAATTACAAAGATTGGATGGGTGTGAATGAAGACACTAGTTTTCTGAAGTTAAATTGGAAGTCATATCCATCTTGAATATCAACCAATGAAACACAGAAAAAAAAATCTTGCAATGAAAAAATCAAAAATCATTAATAACTTAAAATCGTTGGTATTCTTATTGCATATCAACATTCTAAAAAAACTTTCCATAAATGTTTCTGAAAAAAAACAACTTTTATCAATATCTCCTCAAGATAATCTAAGATCAAAACATAAAATGAATATTTCTATTTTTCTTGTCCAAGTGCTTCATCCTTTGGTAAGGGCCCAGTTTAGCTCAGTCGGTAGAGAAGCTGAGTAGCAACCACAAGGTTCCGAGTTCGATAACAGCCTTTGACAACTAAGCGTATGAGTAGTACTGGGATCTGTGCGGTAAAATGAGGAGCTGATTATAGGTGTTGCACTTTACCTGAGACACCAAAAACAATCTCCTTGGACAAGCGCTAGTGAAAAGTGTATAGACTCGCTCGCTATTTGGCTGATGCCAGCAATACACACACACACACACAGACACAGACACAGACACAGACACACACACATATATATGTCTGTGTGTGTATGTGTGTATGTGTGTGTGTGTGTGTACATATATATATTTATAGAGAGATGTGGTGAGTATGTGAAAGAGAGAGAGAGAAAGAGAGAGAAGGAGAAAGAGAATGGTTTCCTCTCTCAATGCCCAAATAATCTGGCTTTATCTCAAATTCAACTTAACCTATTACATACATAAATGCAAAGAATATGTGAGCGAGATAGGCGTCCCTCTCCAACCATCTTTCCGAATAATGTTAACAATTACAACCAGAATGTCAGCAATCCAATTTGTATTTTGCTTTCGAGGAAAATATATGGCTTAAAAAAATAGGCACTGACAAAAAATATTGTATATAAACACAAATAATTTTTTCTTGAAAATTGTATCCGATGTAATACATGTTTGTTATTAGCCTGTTACAAAAAATGATTGATTGATTTATTGGTGATTATAATCCACGTTCAGACACCCAAATAATAATAATAATAATAATAATAATAATAATAATAATAATAATCCAGAAAGACCCACAAAAAGGAAACGTCTCTAGCAATTATAGACCAATAACTTGTCTACCCATGATGTGGAAAATTCTGCCTGCTGTTATAAAAGAAGAAATATACTTTTCACTCAATTGGCGAAACCTTTTCCCATAAGAACAGAAAGGATGCCGCAATGGAAAAAGAGGAACACACGATTTACTGTATATAGACCAATACATTCTTAAAGAAGTAAAAAATAGACGGAAAATATTGCAATGGCCTGGATCGACTACAGAAAAGCATATGACATGGTCCCACATACCTGAATTTTAGAATGTTTAAAAATGTACAAAATTTCCAACAACATCATAAATTTCATTAAAAAAACATGGAAAACTGGAGAGTTCAATTAAAAGCTGGAAAACAATCCCTGGCAGAAGTAAAAATCCAAAGAGGTATCTTCCAAGGAGACTCGTTATCACCACTACTGTTTATTATAGCAATGATGCCACTCAATCATATACTTAAAAATGTACAGGGGGATACAAATTCACTAACTCACAAGAAAAGATAAACCACCTTATGTACATGGATGACATAAAATGTTTTTGCAAAAAATAAAAAAGAATTAGAGAGCCTAATACAAAATATTAGAAAATATAGCCAGGATATAGGGATGGAATTTGGAATTGAAAAATGTGCTATGCTAGTAATGAAACAGGGTGAAAGAAAATTAATGAATGGAATACAGCTACCAAATCAGGACACTATAAAATCACTTGATGAAAATGAAAGTTACAATACATAGGAATTTTAGAAGCGGAATATTAAGCAACAAAGGAAAAGTTAAAAAAGAATATCTCAGAGGAGAAAAAAACCAAACTTAACAGCAGAAATCTGATCAAAGGAATCAATACCTGGTCCGTCCCCTTATAAGATACTCAGGACCATTCTTAAAATGGACAAAAGAAGAACTCAGACAGATTGACCAAAGAACGAGAAAGTTAATGACCATGCACAAGGCTCTTCACCCTAGAGACGATAGAGATAGATTATATGTGTCAAGAAAGGAAGGGGGAAGAGGTCTTGCCAACATAGAGGACTGCGTAGAAACCACTATCCAACAACTTGAGGATTACACAAGAAAGAGCAAAGACAAATTACTTATGGCGGCCAACAATAGTAGAAGTGACAGATGGACAAACAGAAAAACACCAAAGACTAGAAAACAAAAATGGGAAGAAAAACAATTATATGGACACTTCAAACGACAATTACAAGAGGTTGCACATGGAAAGACTTGGACATGGTTAAGAAAGGGAAACCTCAAAAGAGAAACAGAATCATTAATAATTGCTGCACAAAATAATGCCATAAGAACAAACTATATCAAAGCGAAAATTGATAAGACCCAACAAAATAGTAAATGTAGACTTTGCGGTAATAGAGATGAAACTGTTAACCACATACTCTGCGAATGTAGCAGACTAGCACAACGAGAATACAAAACTAGACCGACTGGGTTGGGAAGGTGATCCACTGGGAATTATTCAAAAAAAATTATTTTGACCATACAACAAAATGGTATATGCATAAACCAGAATCTGTTTTTGAGAACGAAACGCATAAATTCTCTGGGACTTTGAAATAAAAACGGATCACCTTATCCCAGCAAGAAGACCAGACCTGTGTTGATAAACAAAAAGAAAGAACTTGTCAACTGGTGGATTTTGCAGTTCCAGCAGATCACATGGTGAAGCTAAAGGAAAATGAAAAAATGGACAAATATCTGGACCTTGCCAGAGAACTGAATAAGTTATGGAATATGAAAGTGAAAGTGATACCAATTGTAGTTGGTGCACTTGGAACGGTCCCAAAATGATTGGAAAGGGTTTGGAAAGTTTGGAAATCAGAGGAAGGATTGAAACCATTTAGAACACTGCACTGCTGCAATCTGCCAGAATACTCAGAAGAGTCCTGGGGACCTGAGGAGACTTGCTGTCACTCAGACTCCAGTGATAGACCATCAGCTAGTGCTGATGTGAAAACTCAAAAGGAGTAGATAATAATAATAAATAATAATAATAATAATAATAATAATAATAATAATAGAAAAACAATCGAATATAAAAAGAAAAAGAACTGTGTTGTATTCAGTGTTGCGTATATATATATATATATATATATATATATATACTCAGTCATCCACAAACGTTTTTCGACATATCACGTCTCTTCAGTGTGGCTAGACATAGCAGTCTATCTCAAGCTGGATTGGACACTGACCGGTTTATCATGTTATAGTTCGTAACCCTTAGGTCATCAGCAAAACTGCAGACCAGAGCGAGCTTTTAACTGATAAATACATGCATATGTATATATGTTAAAGGCCGTTTGAAAGAGATCCATCCGTAACAGGAGAGCCTTGCATTTAAGTGTAAATCGGCAGCCGTCAACGTCAGTCTTCCGCAGTGTGACTAGACATAGATGAGATCGAAACCCGAACGATTTATCATCAGTCATAATTCGTAACCCCTCGGCCATGGAAAGTGATTTTTACCTTTCTAGCGTGTGCAAATAACATATTAAATCCCGTTCATACGCTTTAAAATAAGTTTTTCTAATAACTAAAAACATCAGCAAGTTAAAATTGCTAATCATTAGGTATCACCAAAATACGTCACATGATCAGTTTAGGCCATATTGAAGGAAGAAATGTAAGTATTTTTTACCTTTTTTTAAATAAATTTCGCAAAAAAGAAATAACGAACATGAAGAGTTGTTACAAATAAAAACAGTTAATTCAAAGATCAAATTCGGGAAAAATTACTCACTGTTATCTTGAAAAATAAGTAAAACTGAGTCAATTTCTTTATTCATATTTTTAGCAGAATTCAGTATTCATGGTTCTTGTACTAAAACACGCATAGAAACTTATGAAAATCTTCTTATATAATTATTCAGACTCATGTCGGTTCATTGTTTCATATTTCATAAAATAAAATAGGAGGGAGGTAGACCTCGTAAAAACATATTTCGCTGGATATATTTTAGGAAAAAAAACTAATTCAGACATATTTTAATCAAAAGCTAAGTAATTATGGAAATGTATTTGAATAACGAAACATTAATTGATTTTTCATCGAATTTTCAAAAAAGCCTCTAATCATAACTACGTTAATTTCAATTGATCTAACGGTGCAAAAATGTAAACAATGTTTTTTGTTTATAACTTTCCTTATTTCCCTAAGCTAAAAACAGTTTTCAAAATCATCAGGATTTTTTTTTATGTTTCTTCTTTAGAATGGATGAAAAAATTTTCAAAATAGTATAAACTTTTATGCAAGTTTCATTGTGTTAAATATAGGGGGGATAAATTTCACAGGGAAAATTGGTGGTACCTATTAATAATGATAAAAGTAATCTCGCCTATTTACTTATTTGCAAAATTATAAATATATTTGATTAATATGTGAACAAAATTATATATATACTTAATTATATGTGAACGATAAAGCGAAGGAAACTCTTCTGTACGTGATTAAATAATAACTTTCTTTTTGGAAGTCATGAAAATTGCAGTTAGCAGTTAAACTAACAAAGAAAAATATCAATTTTCGAGACGACAATTCAGCAAAATGTTGATAATACATTTGCCGGTAATGCGTCTGAGTTCAAAGGCCTATCTCTTTACGATAAACGATTTTAGTGAAATTAGAAACGAATTTCACGTCTTGATAATTCAATGCTCGATAAAATAAGTAGCAAAGAAATAAGATCTCTACTCCATATTTTCAGTCGCATTATGAATCAAAAAAAATTAATAAAAAACATAAGAAAATAAAAATGGCAGTTTACTGGCGAAAAGTGAGATATGTACGTCCGTTTGATTATTTTATTAAATTCATTATTTCTTTGACGATAATCACATCTAGGAAGAGGACATTTAAAAAGAATAGGTGGTTAAAATGTCTGGGAAATAAATTAAAACTATTTTGGAGTGTCTGTTCTAAAATCAGGCTTTCTATTCATAAGAAGAAAGATACCAGACGAACAGTGATATATTGCAATCTCAACAAGTTGTTATTGTTGTTGTTGTTGTTTTTCTTCTTCTTCTTCTTCTTTTCTTGTTCATTATCTTCAACTTCTTCCTCTTCTTGTTCTTGTTCTTGTTTTTGTTCTTCTTGTTCTTCTTGTTCTTGTTCTTCTTCACTGGGGCCGTAACTTGGTTTAGTCGTGGGAGTTCTAGTCTCTCTGTCTCTCTGTCTCTCTCTCTATCTGTCTCTCTCTCTCTCTGTCTGTCTCTCTCTCTCTGTCTGTCTGTCTGTCTCTCTCTCTGTCTCTCTCTCTCCACACACACACACACGCGCGCACACACACACACATTCAAGCACACACACCCACACACACTCACACCCACCCACACACACACACACATATATATATATATATACATATATATATATATATATATTACTCACGTTATGATCACTTTTATTTAAAGCTTCTGGTGTTACAACATTTTAAACGTTTGAGAAGAGAATTTCAGCAACTATGTTGACTACAAAATAAATCTGAAATTTTAAACCATGATTTGTAAGGAAACAGCGCTGATGAAAAGTATAGGCAGATGAAACCTAAAAAAATAGAACATTCTGCACAAGTAGAAAGAAGGTCAGTGGGATCAGTGAAAGAAGGCGTAGTAAGAGAAGGGACAATGAAGGGGAACATAAATGTAATGAAAATGTACAAATGCAATTACACACGAATACGTACATTGTTGGTTGATTGGTTGGGTTTTACGGCATGTCAACCCATTGGGTCATTTTTATGAGGAATATGTTTTTGTTTTATTCATTCTTCATGGGTACTCAATTAGTTTTAAACACATTTTTCTATTTAACCTATACATGGTACCTTAACAGGTACTACCACTCCGGGTCACAGTGGATCTGGGAGTGTCAGAGTAGTCTGACTCCGGGTCAGAGTGGAACAATGACGAAAAGATGCTCCATATTCCCCAGTTCTCGAGAAGTGGAACCTCACCATCTTTTAGAGTTTAACGTCATACATAGGATACAAAAAACCTCAGCCAGAGCCTTCTATCACCCATGTGATAAAACAGGATTGGAGCTTGCCATAAGGGGAATAGGGTTGGGACAATCATATAAGTGATAGTCCTTGACGTGACCAGCCAATTGATCAGATGGGGCCTATGTGACCACCCCTCTATCCTAAGTAAGGGCCAACTTGGAGTAATGCATGTGTATGTACTGCTCAGCCACCAGGATTTCATCCTTAAGCATCACGGGTCGCCACTCACGGCCAATAGGTGGCCCAATTTCGAATAGGGGTCTTACCCCTCTGCAGAGGTGTAGTCAGTGTATTCTGAAGCCCCAGCTGAGGATGATGTTAAATTTTTAAAAACCTAATATGAGACAAATAAAGGCATTTTTACATAATTCATGAGCAGTTCATAAGTTATGAACGTACATGTAGTTAGCATATTTTTAATTAGGGTCCGTTAGATTTAGAATGATGGGTTCATGGAAAGTTGCCCGGCAGTTGTTGACGGGAAATAACCTTTATCCACTTGAAAGCACGTGATTGGGCGCCGTGAGAACGTTTTAGTTTGGTTCAGATGCGACCCGGTTTCTGAGTCCTGCAGACGCAATAGTCGACTCTGATGGGTCTGTATCACCTCGGTGGAATCATGGGCTGGGTTCTGAAAATAAAGCTTTATTAAGAAACAACCCAGCCTTGTAAAGTATTTTAAAAACAAGAGATGACAGCCCGAAGAAATCAACAAAGAAGATCAAACCCCAGCAGAAGAGCCCTGAAGAGGAGTAAGCCCAACAGGAAGAACATGGTGACCAGACGAGTTAGCAAAAAACAGTAGAAGCAGTAGTTAAAAAGTAAGAACATAATCAATCAGCTCATCACCTCCCTTTTAAATAGTATAATAATATAATGGATTAATAAATAGTAGGGTAGACTGGGTTATTTAACCTTAGTATGGCCACCAGTTTAAGGAAATGAAAACTGAATTTAAATCTGTTAAACACCACTTAGAAATTGAGCTTGTGTCACATCCTGTTTGTATGGAAGGGTTGGTAAATACATACTGCAGTAGTACCTTTAATTACGGTTAAAACTAACAGCATGTAAAGTGACTTTTGAATTTATTCATGCTACCACATAGCAACAGCATACAAAATAAATCTAAGTCTAGAAAATAAATAATGGACAATGCCATACTACATCAAGTACTGAAAGTCAGACATCACTGTACAACACTGAATATTCCTGTAAACACTGTTGCTATTGGTCTTTATTCTGAGAAAACGTTAGTCGTGTTTCGGTCCTGGTCGGATATAGTTTCTGTGTCTCGCCACACTGAAGTGACGTGAAACGTCGAAACATGGATTCTGTGGATCACACACACACACACATATATATATATATATATATATAATATATATATATAATATATATATATATGGTCATCCACAGACACGTGTTTCGACTTATCAAGTCTCCTCAGTGTGGCTAGACATTTTGTAAGCTACCTACAGCCGGAATTAAAATCCGATCCGGCAAAGTAACCATTAGGCTGTCTTCACTTACAGAATGGGAAGGGGATTTTAACTGTTTTAATACACACATCGCTTTGCGTGTAAAGGCCGTCACAAAGTGCTCCATTCCTTAGAAGAGCGTTGCGTTTACGCTTGAGTTGGCGGCCGTCAGCAAGATCCCCCCCAGAGTGCTCAACCCTAGGGGATGGGGAGCATATATTATATATATATATATATAATATATATATTTATTTTACCGGTTGGTCAGAGTATTCTAAGCTTAATCGAGAGAGATAAGATAAAACACTAGGATATACTGGGTTCACTAGCTTTGATAGAACAGCGATGGTCCCCGGCACACCCATAAATATAACCCCAAAATAGGTATATCATATTTCTGAAGAAAACCAATTTTTCTTCACTCTTGTCAAACAATTTACTTTGAATTAATTTTACTTTAATATTTTCCACTAGTTTCGATCATTGTAAAGAAAAGCTTGTTTGCATTTTGTTTTTGTGCGTAGGGATTAGAACATGCAGATTACATTCTCTGAAGAGTAGTAAAACACCCCCTCAAAATGGACTGTTCCAGAGCTGTGGGAAATACATCTTCATTGCCATTATTCCCAGGTCCACTCAGACGCAGAGTTATAGTACCTGTTATAGTCCCATTGATAGATTAAATTATAATAATATATCCAACTGTCTGTCGTTCTCTCTATTATATACCCAGCGTATGATGTGGATATATGTGAGTATATAACATAAGTTAAACGATCAAAAATCACACCTAGTCCCTGTAATGATGCTTTTAGTATTTAGTCAGTCTCCACTGGATATTTAGCTTCTGATTTCTGACTGGTCATTAGCAGGAGGTAAGAGATTCTTGTGAAGACATCATTGCATATTGGAGCCAACCCAGATGTTCCAGGCACAAATGTCTTTCAACGAAATATGAATATCACATTCAAATTATTCTGCTACTTCTCAACTGACAGTTGGATACTTTCCAAAATATTTTCAATCTTTTCTCGGTTGATATTTATCAATCGTAGTTTTCTACAGCAAAATAACAAAATTGTCAGGAACCCTGAAATGATCGAATTCAAAATCGAAATTCTAAGTCTCCAATAATATCACCATAACGGGGAACGAACCCTTATTTATTTCATTTATATTCTAAACCGAGTTATTTTATAACAATGCAACAACTACTTCAGTTGTAGTGTTCTTCTGAAAAGAGATTTTATCTCGAAATATCATGAATAAATTACAGGTTAACAAACAACACCATTGTTACCTTATTATTTTTTCTTTACACCTGCATTGTAATAGCCTGCAAAATCAACCTCCAAACCAATATATACACAATGCTTCAAGCAAATTATAAAACTCTCTCTCTCTTATATATATATATATATATATATATATATAATATATATATATGTATATATATATATATATAATATATATATATATATATTATATATATATGGAAGTACGATGAGGAAATTAATCCGACAGTATGTGGAGAAAATTTTTAAAGAAAACAAACACAGGATGTCATGAACAATTGAAACTCTTCATGACGATACTTAAGTATTTCGTTTTTTTTATTAAAAGCTTCTGAAAGATGTTCAGTGTATGTTGAATGGGTGATATCACCCATTCAACATACACTGAACATCTTTCATCTTTTATTCATACAAATATTCAATGTCCTGAAGAAGTTTAATTTAAACACTTAAGTATCGACATAAAGAGTTTTCCATTGTTCATGACATCCTGAGTTTGTTTTCTTAAAAAAATTTCCATATATATATATAAGAGAGAGAGAGAGAGAGAGAGAGAGAGAGAGAGAGAGAGAGAGAGAGAGAGAGAGAGGAGTCAAGGGGAATCCTTACTTTTGACATGTCTTAGTGATGAGTTACATTAAGAATAATTACTTGAAGTTAGAATTGTTAACTATGGATTAGTGTTAACTATTTGAAACCATATAATTGTGCACAAATAAATGACTATTATTAGATATAAATAATTATGTAACTATATGTAACGATATATGTAACGTGTCTGCACAACTGCAGGAAATGCAGTAGATGCGCTGCACTGGCCACTGCGCTAAGAAAGCGTTTACAAGGTACACTGTCGCAACACGTCGGACGCAAAATCCGGGGTTTATTTATCAACACAAATTCTAGTAGCAGCGATAGCCTGTCAGTCTTAACCCCAAAGGAAGTCTTTCTCTTTCTGTGGACGAGGAAGATCGATCAATGGTGAGTGGACAGCGAAGAAGATATCAAGGTCTTGACCGAGTCTGATCTGCTATTTAGCCACCATGATCATGTCGTAATGGAGGTCCTTTATGCAGCATCCTGTATCCGCACAGAGCTGGTCAAGGTACGTCTTTGTTGGTCAGCCCACTCTGGCGTGCCCATGTGATGGCTTCCGCAGGAGGACGTCACTTATGAGTTCATCCTTGCTTCTCCAGCAGTGTCCTCCGTCTTGTCCGTCTTCTCGTTTGGGTGATATGTGGCAGGTGGTCGTACAGCTATTTTCTCGTGGGGTGTTGATTCCACGTCTTGTTGCGGATCACACTCAGCATTCTTGTGCAGCTCCTATCTAGTTTATTCTCTAGTCGCTTCTTTAGGGTCCAAGTGGTGCAGTCATACAGCAGTACTGACACGACAACGGCCTGGAAGAATTTCTCTTTAACTTGTCTGTGAGATTGGATTTCCATATGACTGATAATTTAAGACGTTAGATGAATACTTTTCCCAATAATATTAGCGCTATGTAAATGCAAACAGCCTTTACAAGGATTTGAACTCAGGTCGACGAGTTCATTTCCTACGACTCTAACCATTACACCACGCGCTTCCTTATACTTACATTTATGCTACACCTATACGCTTACATACTCATATAGATATGCTCGCACCAACACGGTAAATATTATTGCACTTAGATATGTGCACCTGGGAACAGAGGCATTTATAGTGTCACACAGGTGTAATATAAGTAATTCTTGATAAGGTTTCTTTCTTACGATTAATAGCGAGATAGGTAGTTTAGTTCGGAAGTGTTGACTCAGATGATTGGGATTGTTTTTAAATGTTTTCCCTTTTTATATATAAAACATATCATCTGAATTTTCACACATACTATATAATATATATATATATATATATATATATTTACCAACCCCTCCACACGAGCAGGATGTGAAACAAGGTCAATTTCTTAAGCGGAGTTTAACAGGTTTGAATTCAGAGTTTTCCTTCTCATAGGCCGGTTGCCTAACCATGGTTACAGAGCCCAGTCTTCCCTACTATTTATCCATAGCTGGAGGGAGAGTAGGGTTCATACCTTTTCGAAGGGTATTAGCGCTAAGTGAAATGCAATTAGCACATCCAGGATTCGAACTCGGGGCGACAAGTCCATTTCCCATGACTTTAACCATTACACAAGGCGTTTCCACATACTTATGATATAAGGTATAATGATGTCCTCTACAAATCTCTCTCTACCCCCTCTCTCTCCCTATATCTATCTATCTATCTATCTCTCTCTCTCTATATATATATATATATATATATATATATATATATATATGCTTAGAAGAAAAGTTGTGTATATTACAAAATGCAAGCAATAACTTGTTAAATAAGAGAAGTGAACTCGTTTCGAAATGTAGGCATTTGAACAAATTTTTACTGTGTCACTTACCACCTGACCCTAATTGATCCCTGAATTTTCGCTCTCCTTTTATTTATTTAAAAAAAAATTCTGAACACCGCGTGCATTAACACCAATGCAAGTTTTTTTTATTATAATGTTTTTTAAATACAAATTTAACGTCATGACATTACATCACGTGAACACAATCCCCGTCACATAAACGTTAAACAAGCCACAGTTTAAAAAAACAATTTTTAGCTTTACATTTCCCATCGCATGAAAAACGCTTCATATAAACGCTAAAAAAATTGATTTTTAACATCTCAACCATTTCACGACTGGTTTTTGACATCTCAACCACTGATCTCATCTGATGATTGGATTACCATGAAACTTTAAGTTATGAGTGTGAAACCATAATATTACCATTGATTATATATATATATATATATATATATATATATATATATATATATATGTCTGTGTAAATTGTCAGTATGCTTGCTTTATTGGATGGTAATAGTTGGAATCAATTAACGTTATACAAATTATCTGTATGTGTTACTTAAAGGTATAATTGTTTACGTAGGAATATAACAATTATTAGTTACTTGAAAGCCTATATTTGCTTGCAATTTATTGGCATTAGATAGAACTATTGAAAAACTATGCAAACAAATGATATTATTAAATAACAATATTTATTTTAAACGGTATAATTGTATATAAATTATAAGAATTATAGAGAAACACAAGAAAGCATATAAATGTGTGGACGCAAATGATAATACAAACAAGCAACAAAAACTGAATATTAAAAATATTGATATTAGATAGAATTACTTTAAACTCTATAAATGTTTATCGACAAAAATGTTGGCAAGTGGTTTTCAGGGATATCCGTGATTCTAGCACGAAATGATTATATATATATATATATTATATATATATATATATATATATATATATATATTTACTTGAAGGCACTTACAATGCATATATACCATAAATTCGATACATGCATTGTAAGTGCCTTCAAGTAAAAATATAATATATACTTTATCCAACAATGCTTCTAAATAAACACAACAATCACACACACACACACACACACAACACACACACATATATATATATATATATATATATATATATATATATATAATATATATATATATATATATATATTAATGGATGTGTAGGCTGGAAGGAGGAGAATTGATGAGAAAGTGCTATAGGCATTTTAAAATGTGTGTACTGCATTGGGAATTAATTTTGTTTAAGGATGGTTTGTACTGTTTTATGTATAAAGCTTCTAGTATTTGGAGTTTTTGTTTATTTTTTTTATTTTTTGCAGAATGTGTGTATTTTCCGTTAAAATATTTCGGTAATTAGAGTCCCCCACTCTAATTACATAAATGTAATTTTAGGTGTTGTGAAATGGAGCTATTATTTGTTAAATGGAGAGTTAGACGACGTGACAATGTCGTTGAGGTAAAACCGATGTAGGTATTTTCTGGGAGACTGCAATCTCCTAAGGGACATTCAAATCTATATACTACATTGGTCACATTAAGCAGACTTGTCTGGGGAGAGGAGTTGTTGCGGCCAACGAGGTTAGTACACACATTTTAAAATGCCTATAGCACCTTTCTCATCAATATATATATATATATATATATATATATACCTAATCAAATGCTAAAATAAGGACAACAATTTTTCAGTTAAGATAGAGGCTATAATACGCAACATTGGTAATCTCAGAATTAGAGAAAGTTTATTAATAGCTAAATTAGGTCCTAATATAAACAATAGATTAGAATTAAACACAGAATACATAATCAACTAAATTTACACGTTCCATATATAGGTTTTAGTTTATTTAGTACACATATTTTCACATATATATGTAATTTTCCCTATCATAAATTTTAAACCTACCAACTATCAATAGATTAGAATTAAACTCAGAATACACGGTTAACTAAATTACACGTTTCATATATAGCCTTTTTTTTCTTTTTTTCTTATTATTATTATTATACATATTTCCACATAAATATGTATTTTCCCTATCGCAGATTTTAAACCTACGAACTATCAACTGTTTGCATATTTGAATTATGTAATACATCTATAATAGATATCCATTAAGACATACCATTGATTCTCAACATTTCATGCACTCGCAATATGAAAGGAAAATTTTTTTTTTTAATTGATATTAAATATATATATAGTGATGGAATGATTAAGAATAAGAAAAAGATAATAAAAATATAAAAAAAATTAATTACAATTAATTTAACAATATTGACATACTTATTAACTCCTTTACATGACATTATTTCTTTAAACCATGACACCATTTCTTTAAACCATAATACCCTCTTAGGATTACGGTCAGTCTAGAACTATTAATAAATACTTAAGGAAAAAAAAAGAATAAATTAATAACAGCAAAAGAATGAAAAAAATAGTTAAATAAAATATATAATTGAAGCAAAACATTATGCCTTTTATAATTCAAATATTTGATTATAATATTTAATCTATTTGAAGTTTAAAAAGAGAATGGTTTTGTTTTTTTTGTTTTGAATTCTGCATCAATCCTAATATGTAATTATTATATGATATTTTATATATAATTAATATAATATTTAATCTATTTAAGTTTAAAAGAAAAAGAGAAAAAAGTACTCATAAAAGATATTTTCATAAAAATAAAAAAAGAAAAAAGAATTATTTATTTTTTCTATCAATACTAATACATAATTTAAGATAATCTTTTATTTACTTATTTACAATAAAAAAAAAATTAAATTAGAGAACAAAGGGGTTAAAAAAAGAAAAAGAGAAAAGAAGAAAAATAACACAAAAAAAAAAAAAAGAAAGAGAGGGAGAAAGAATAAGAAAGGAAAGGTGAAAGCGAAACAAAAGCTAAGTATGTAAATTTTTCTATTAACGGTTTTTATTTATTTGTTCATTTTTGTTTTTGAAATTCTGACATGCCCACACGGTCGCAACATATTGCAACATTTTACCAGATATCAGCCTTGTTCTCAACAAATCTTTAAAAAAAGAGAGAAATAAGAAATTACAGTTATTCGCACATTTCATTCATAAAGGAGGAGAAGAAGAAAGAGAGGAAAAAAAGGAGAGGAAAAGGAAATAAGAAGAGAATTATAACCACACAAATAAAAAAACATAAGCACGTCATTTCTGAAAATACACTCTGATGATGAAGCTCTAGCTTTGAAATCGATTAGACATATAAAACATCGTTTTGTCTTTATTTTTTACGCATTGTATTGCCTTCGAATTTTATTATTTTATATATATATATATATATATATATATATATATGGTACGGCATAAGTAACGCCCTTTGTTTAATTTAATTAATTAATTAAATTAATCTAATTAATTTAAATTAATTTAATTAATTAATTTAATTAAACAAAGAGCGTTACATATGCCGCACACTATATATATATATATATATATATTGGTTAGGTGGTTTATTTTGAAGGCTATCACAATGCAAGTACAAAGAAAAATGAGGTAAATATGATATAGTCTGTTTACCTTTGATTTATTCTAAATATTACGAGATGAAGATCCCTTCATCAGATGATTTCTGAGAGTTAAGTCTGGATATGTTACCTTGCTACTAGGATTTGTCCATTCTGTTGTATTCCTGGTGATATCTTCTCTGTGTATGGGAATGAGTAAGTCTGTTTGTGTGGTGTGTGTGTGTGTGTGTGTGTGTGTGTGTGTGTGTGTGTGTCTGTCTTTATGTGAGTGTGTAAATAGATATAAAGATAGGAACAAACTAACACATATAGATAGATAGATATTAATAGACTTATACAGACAGATCGATCGAACGATTAATAGATAGATAGATAGATAGATAGATAGATAGATATGAAACAACTAAGATAGTTAGACTGTAACAGTGTCCTGGTGAATGGTATAGAGGATTTGCGTTTAAAATCCGGCAAATATATTTAGGCTAGTGTCACAATACAACGGATATTTGATACTAATTCCTTTTTACTGGCTTCCCTCTATCCTTACATCCCTGTTGGCAGAAGTTATTATGTACGTAAGTTATTTTCTATTATTTGCATTTTTCGGTTTATTCTCCTCATCTTTATTGTTATATACACAACGTTTCGGTCGATGTGCCCTCCGGCATTCTGATGTTTCTTGTCTAACTCGGGGACCTTCTTGTCGAATCGGGAGCCTTCTCTTTGATATTGGGGGACTTCTTATCGAATACGGGAACCTAAATTCCGTAATCGGGAACGTTGCCCGAACTTGGAAACGAACATTTTATTCAATATTAGTGAGCTGACTGTTCCCATTCCGTTAAACATTACCGAATACGGGTATTAATTATTGTTAAGTATTCTATGTTATCATCACCCTTAGAACTGTATTAACTGGACCACTGTATCCGTTGAACCACGTGTTCAACTGGGCACATCGGCCGAAACGCTGTGCATATAACATTAACGACGAAAAATCCACATAATACAAATTATCAAGCCTCATTAAAAAAAAAACTAAGACAATTAGATATGTGTTGCTTCATTTCGACAAGAAACACATGAAAAGGATGGGAGGCACATCGGCCGAAACGCTGTGCATATAACATTAACGATGAGGATATTAGTCCGAAAAATCCACATAATACAAATTATCAAGCCTCATTTTAAAAACTTCAGACAAATAGTGATGTGATGATTCATTTCGACAAGAAACACCTGAAAAGGGTGGAGGGCCGAAACGTTGTGTATATAATAATAAAGATGAGGACAATAATCCGAAAAATCTACATAACCTATTTTGAAACCTTGTCTCAAAAATTCAGGAAAAAAAAGCTTGTAAGGTAGTTCAAATTTTCAAGATTTTTTTCTATCTTTCCCTGTTGGTGATGAGTCAAGGTTACACATTTCTTTCAAACACAAGACTTCAAAAAATGATGTTTACAGCCATTTTTACATATTAAATATCTAGATAAGATTTTCAATATTCAAATTTCATTAATTTTGACCCGAATCGGACATTTAGGTATTTTTATTGGACAAAAACAACAAAATGTAAAATAACCCCCTCCCTCCAAAAAAGAAAGAAAAAAAAACAAACAAAAAAAAGACGTTGATATTTTTTCTTTTTCATTACTGATTTATGGCTTTGCATTTTATTTGAATGAATAATGTCGTTTAGCTTTTGAATATGTAAAACAAGGATCTATAAAATATCATAGAATTTATTTGAATGAATAAACTTTCAAGTGTCGAAAAGGGTTCAGTTTATTTATCACCCCTTAATGTTAAGCCGTATTTAAATGTGCTATTTGCCCATGACACCATTTTACAATTCGACGGACACAGTTCTGCGCTAAAATATCGATATTTTTTCTCATGTATATATTAATACTCGTGTTCTTTAAAAGTACGACCGTGATCATCTTGCAACACTGGAAATGAGATGAAATACAAAAATGTAAATGCTGATTATCTAGTGTTGCTTATGCTCTGAATTCCTATTTCTAATGAGTGTCGTCACCTCAGCTAAATAATGGACTATTCCATTTTTTTTAAAAAAGAATGGGGAGAATAAGGACATGCTACATAGAAAATATAATAAGAAAGAAAGAAATATCGATAATTTTTCTTATCTATATATTAATACTCGTGTTCCTTAAAAGTACGACCGTTATCATATCGCAACACCCTCAGGCTAAAAAGGAAATTAAATTCATAAATGTAAATGCTGATTATCTAGTGTTGCTTATACCTCAATTCTTATATCTCATGAATGCAGTCACCTAAACTAAATAATGGATCAGTTCTTTTTTTAAAGAAAGGCAAGAGAAAAAGACATGCTACACAGAGAAATATAATAAGAAAGAAAGTAAGAAATATCGATATGTTTCTTATCTATCTATCTATCTATCAATCTATCTATCTATCTATCTCTCACTCTCTCTCTCTCTCTCTCTCTATATATATATATATATATATATATATATATATATATATATATATATATATGTATGCATATATATAAAATATACAATGAATAGAGAATAAATAAGAAAAGTATTGGAATTAAAAAGTACTCAATGGTAATGAAGTAGAGCAGATTTGCAATCAATAGTAATGATATTATGGATGATTTAAACTCATAAATATAAGTTTCATGCTTACGCAATCTTCAGATGAGTCAAATGGTTGACTCGACCATTTTTAAAAAACGCTAAAAAACTACTGGTTTTTAAAATCTCCATTTGACTCATCTGAATATTGCGTAAGCATGAAACTTATTGTTATGAGTTAATATCATTATTATTATTGTATATATATATATATATATATATATATATATATATATATATATATATATATATATAGATCGTGTTCCTAAATGATTTTAATTAAATATCAATACGTATAGTTTTATTTTATGCCTTGGTGTTAGAGAATTGTCTTAAGAGTAAACTTATATCTACATTTTTATAGTTGTTTCCTAAGGGGTTTTATTCCAAAATGATGCTAAGTATTCCTATCTAATCTATATATTAATACACGTGTATTGGCCATGTCAGGAGGATGGACAAAGGCCGCATTCCCAAAGACCTGCTGTACGGTGAAACTAGTGGAGGGCACCCGACCGACAGGGAGACCACGCCTACGATTCAAAGATGTCTGCAAGAGAGACATGAAGGCATGCCACATCGACATAAGCACATGGGAGGCTTATGCCGAAGACCGTGTGACCTGGCACCTCCTCGTCAAAAAAAGAATCGAAGGGGAGTGAGAGAGAGAGAGAGGGGGGGGAAAGAGGCCGCCACAGAAAAGAGAGCTAAAAGGAAGGAGAAACGGCAGCACCCCTAACACCTACAGAAAGCATCAGCTTTTGTTTGCAGCCACTGCACCTGAGACTGGCATTCAAGGATCGGTCTGTTCATCCACTCACGTAGCTGTAGGTAAAAAAACACAAAAAACGGACACTACGCCATCGTCTTTACAAGACGGAAGGTTGCCAAAATAAAAATTATTATTAGTTTTTTTATTTATTAAATAAATCTCAATGCAAATGCGATGTTTGTTACATCGGGTGCACTACCCAAAGATTGGAGATTAGAGTAAACCTATATATTCCCTATCTTATCCACAACAATAGCTCCACCGAGCAATCAAAATTCGCCCTCCGCCATCCGGCGCCACCCGTTGGATAATCCTGATTGTGCTGCAGCATATACACCCTCAATGTTCCCTATATTGACGTCCTCAACCAAAAAGATACACCTAGATGCACTCAAGGCCCTCTCCATCAACAAATTTCTTCCTGCTCTTTGTGTACACAAGACATATAATTCCTTGCTCTTTTTTAATCCTACCGTTCTTAATCCCACCAATAACAACTTGTGAAGAAATCAGAGATTACTATATATATATATATATATATATATAATATATATATATATATATATATATATATATATATATATATATATATATATATAATGAATAGAGAATGAAAAAATGAGAAAAGTATTGGCATGAAAAGGTGTTCAATGCTAATAAAGCAGAGCAGATTTATAATCGATGGTAATATTATGGATTTACACTCATAAATTGAAGTTTCATGGTAATGCAATCATCAGATGAGTCCAATGGTTGAGATCTTATAAACCAGTGGTCAAACGGTTGAGATTTTTTAAATCTTAACCATTTCACAACTGGTTCTTAAGATCTCAACCATTGGACTCATCTCATGATTGAATTACCATGAAACTTCACGTTATGAGTGTAAATCCATAATATTTCCATTGATTATATATATACACACACACACACACACACACACACACACACACATATATATATATATATATATATATATATATATATATATATGGAATGGAAATACGGTGAGGAAATTAATCCGACACTATGAGAAGAAAATATTTTCAAAAATATAACAAACACATGATGTTACAATCAGGGGAAACAATTTTATGTGTCAATACTTAAGTATTTCGGTATTAAACCATCATCAGGACACTGTTAAGGAATAAATGAATGCACTCAAAACTTATCATCATCCATAGAAAGAAACTGAAATATTCCCAGGAAGTGAAGCACATGTTCTACGTTACATGCTCGGTGGCACGGAGATTTCAAATTAAATCCTCACAGGCAGGTTCTATTTGTACAAATATATTTCCAAAACATTTTTCGGCTTAAATATATGATCAGTTATATTCAATATTAACAAATACGATATATGATAATACGCTCCGAAACCCTCATAGACGAAATGAACTCTGATTGGCAAAGTAGATAATCTAATTTATTTCTTCGTTTTATCATATGGATTTCAAAATAGTCTGAGTTTTAAATTCAATATTAATCGTATCTATAATTAATTTTCTAATAGACACTAAAAAAACAACAATTCAGTAAAACCGTTTGGTGAAAAGTTGGGATATATGTTATGGCTCTTTTAGGTCAATATTTTTAGTCTGCTTAGTGTATTGAGCAAGTTTACATATTAACTTAGGCAACTGTTTCGGTGTTTTTTCTGTTGACCATCACTTGAGGTAGTGCTTGATTATTTTCAGACGGTACGGAGATTTTGGAGGTTAAATCTTTATTGTTATTGGAGAAAATATTATAGATGGCTCAATTACTTCTGTAAGACAATTTCCTAAATAACAAAACAGAAATTTTTAGGGCATGCCCACACCGAAAAAATATGTAATATGGAATTGGACTAACCAAAACCTCAGACCGCCATAATTAAAAATTCACATATAAATAAACACACACAAACTAAAATAAAATAAAATAAAAATAAAAATGAAAAATAAAGAAATAAAAACGGAAAAATTTAAAATCATCATATAAACACGAGACCCAATGACGACAAATAGTGATGCCGGTGAATGACGAAAGCAAAATGCAAGAACGAATAACGGATCAGGTAAACACGAGCCAAAAGTTTAAAAACTGTCCATTTTTTTCAAAAGTCAACGTCTCTGACGACGAATAACACCGAAAAAGTGATATTCAGAAACAAATGGTTAGACAGACTTTTCATTTGTATTAGTTAAATTGAATAAATAAATATATATATATATATTAAATTTTTACTTGAAGGCACTTACAACGCATGTATCGCATAAAATTCGATACTTTTTCTTATAGAAAATGAACTTGACAAGTGTAATCCCAGTAAAGGATGGCTCGATGTGTAGAATACCGTACAGACTGTTTCGACTTTATTAAGTCTCATCAGCGGTATATACTAACGATTTCCCTCCGACAGAAATCGAAACCGGGACTTCAGCAGACGCAGTGAAACACTAGTGAAACACTTTTATCGCCTCGGCCACAGTACACAGCTGACCATCCTAGCGAAATTAAGCTTGTCAAGCGATACTACGCGCCTTTACCATAATAGGTAAGGGGGCGCTATTGAGAGAATAATAACAACAAACAGACCGAATGCCCTTCGGCGAAGTGAATAAGATTTTTGGATGTTTGTTTATTTAGAAACGTTGCTGATAAAGTATATATTAAATTTTTTACTTGAAGGCACTTACAACGCATGTATCGCATAAAATTCGATATATATATATATATATTAACAAATTGGATTAGGCCAACAGAAATTTATGTATGAGTGTGCGTGTGCGTGTGTGCCTGTGTGTGTTTGTATAAATATATATATATATATATATATATATATATATATATATATATATATATATATATATATATATATATAGTATTACAGTGTGTATTGAAATAGCCTACTCGACCAATATTGCGATTAACTCAACAATTTATACTACATATATATATATATATATATATATATATATATATATATATATATATATATATGAGCAGGGCCTCATTATTTTATAGTATTAAAAAAAAAAAAAAAATTATATATGAAATGATTTTCAAAACATCCCGCGAAACACGAACGCCGCACGGATTTTAACGGAATTTGCCGAGCATAACTACATCTTTGCAACAAAACAAAAAAAAAGAATTTCGCATTTACGATTAAACATTCAACGGATTAACAACAAAGTTGAATTTATCAAATACAGATGAAAATTTAAAAAAAAAATGTTTCGATCCTCTGAAGATAGGCATTTAGCCTGAAAATATTAAGGACTCCAAAAAAAAAAAAAAAAAAAAAAATATGTTTTTTAAACATAAATGTGCATTATTACGCCTTCAAATATATATATATATATATATATATATATATATATATATATTATATATATATATATATATATAATATAAATATATATATATATAATATAAATATAAATATATATATATATATATATATATATATATATATAATATATAAATATATATAATATATATATATATAGAGAGAGACAGAGACAGAGACAGAAAGAGAGACAGAGAGAGACAGAGAGAGACAGAGAGAGAGACAGAGACAGGCAAAGAGAGAGAGAAAGAGCGGGAACAAAGAGAGAGTGTGAGAGAGAGTCATCCACAGGCACCGTGTCTCTTTAGTATGGCAAGATTAGCTGGCTACCTCCAGCCGGATGGAAACCCGATTGAAACGACATAAAAAGTTTTGTCAAGATGATAGTTATAGATACCATGGACAGTAAATAATGTTTTATATTATCACACAGATAATAGAATCAGGAGAAAATGTAAATGAATAAAACTTCAAGAGTCACTGACCCCAAATGGCTTTGACATCAGACAAAACCATCCTCAAAACTACACTGTGAAATTGAATGGACAAATGGGTTGCCACATAAAAGTCTAAATAAACGAATGTCGAAATTAAATATTTAATTAAAACAGGGCTAATTTTAAACAAACCCTTAGCCGCACCTTCAGGACAGCCTTTCATGTTTGGCCTTAAGCGTCAGGTCGTCACAGTACGCAGAGATCATAAATCGGTCAACTGACAACACTGAAATACAAAATAATAATAATAATAATAATAATAATAATAATAATAATAATAATAATAATAATTGAACGAATGTATAAGGATAAT
Organism: Doryteuthis pealeii; assembly: GCA_023376005.1. NCBI lineage: Eukaryota > Metazoa > Mollusca > Cephalopoda > Myopsida > Loliginidae > Doryteuthis > Doryteuthis pealeii. The sequence continues at coordinate 9,242,413 of CM042139.1, read as the reverse complement.
CCCAAAAGTAAGGTCTCCAATATATTTAGAAATTACTGAAAAGTTTATTGTTTATTATCAATAATATTTAAATCATTTAATGTTTCAACACATATTTCTCTTGTAGATTGTATGGCGGTTTTGTATGTACGTGGCATTTCAATCAGTTTAATGCATTTTGAGTTCAAAATCTTAATAATTCGAATGCTTTGTATACTTGGCGGTACCCTCAATCGGGAGCTCGATCAGAAACGATTTACAAGCCAAAACTGTGTGTAGCAGCAAAGCACACGGCTCGAGAGAATCATGCACAACGAGAACATCAGTGTTGCCAATAGCTACACAAACAGTTTCCCTGCGACGCCAGCGCATTGGACACATTTCTTCTATGTTAACTTGTATAAGTTATGCTACAATTTCATCAATCAACTTAAGGTACAATTTTTCTTATATATATATATATATATATATATATATATATATATATATATATGAAGAAAATTTTAATCAGAAATGAACGACTAACAGAGACCTACTTATCCAAATCCTCTATCTAGAACATTCTTTTCTCTCTCTCCTACGCTCTCTCTGTCTGTCTGTCTCTCTCTCTCTCTATCCCTCTCTATCTCTCTCTCCCTCTCTATCTCTCTCTCTACCTCCCTTTCTCTCTCTTGCTCTCTCTCTCTCTTTCTCTCTCTTGCTCTCTCTCTCTCTCTCTCTTATTCTCACTCTTCTCTCTCCCCTCTCCTGTCTTTTTTCTCTCTCTCTCTCATCTTTTCTTTTCTGTCTCCCTCTGTCTCCCTTTCTTTGCTCTCTGTCTCCCTCTCTTCCTCTGTGCCCCTCTCTCTCATTCACTTTTCTCTCTCTCCCTTTATTTCTCTATTTTCCGCTCTTTCTCCCTCTCCCCCACCCTCTCTCTCTCTCTCTCTTTCTCTTTCTCTTCATCTCTCTCTTTCTAAAGCATCCCAGTCAGATGAATTGTAATAGAAAAATCGGTTTCCATTGCCAAAATGTTCAGGAATTCACAGTACAAATGTTTCTTCCTTTTATCTTGTAGTTTTACTAAATTCAGCAATATATTCTTTCATTCCTATATCAGAGATATCTTAAAGCTTTATATGAGGTTAACATATCTCTGATTTTATTTCAAAGTCTCATTCAATACCAAATTCCATAGACAGTTCCTACTGAACTATACCAAAAGGAACCTATACATTCATTGGTTCTCTTATATATCTTCCATCATTCCTAATGCTAAGAGCGGGTTGTTCATTCTTCATTTATGAATTAGCTTTTTTCACACACACACACACACACACACACATATATATATATATATATATATATATATATATATATATATATAATAAAATATCGAGGTAGTTGCAACTCGTCGGTCGAAAAAATAATTAACCGAATAAGTCGGGTTATAAAGAATGTAAGAGTGCTCACTAAGTTTGTAGATGGTTTGTTTGGTTTGTTTTGTTTTACGGCATATCAACCTCAGTGGGTCATTTAATGCCGATAAAGTTTTGAAATAAATCAATTCTTAATGGATAATACAATTTTTTTTTATAAATACATATTTCTATTTATCCCATAGATGGGACCCTAACAGGTACTACCACTCCGGGTCAGAGTGGACCAGGGAGCAATGGTGATGAAGGGCTGCTCCACATTCCCCAAACCTCCAGAACTGGAACCTCACCATCAGATAGAGTTTAACGTCATTCCCAGGACATGTAGACCCGCAGCCACCGCCTTCTAGCACCCATATGATAAAAAGGGGTTGGGGCTTGCTATAAGGGCAATAGAGTTGTGAAAATTATATAGTTGCTAGGGCTTGGCGTGACCAGCCGATTGATCGGAGGGGGCCTCTCCGACCGCCCGTCTAGCCCAAGATAGGACCAAAGTGGAGTATTGCATGTCATGAACTGCTCATCCACCTGGGCTCTATCCTTAAGCATCACGGGTCGCCACCAACGGCCAACAGGTGGCCCCATTGGGGGAGTCTTATTGGGGAAGTCTTACTGCAGAGGTGCAGTCGGTGCATTCTAACATCCCAGCCAACAGGGCGGATAAGTTTTGTAGAGCAGATGCAGCTATATATATATATATATATATATATATATATATATATATATATATATATATATATATATATTGTTGTGGGGTTTTGAGTGTCAAAAATAAGACAAACGACTGGTAACAATGTATACAAATATATTGAACAAAAGGAGAAGAAATCTACAGCAAGAAAGAGGAGATTGCGTCCGACCAATGCAGTTACGAGCTGACTCGCATTTGCGTCGTGTCAACCACCATTGTTCCTGGTACTTATAGTAGCCGTTGGCTCATTCCATTTATGTCAATAGGTTGTATCACACACACACACACACACACACACACACACACATATATATATATATATATATATAGAGAGAGAGAGAGAGAGATAGAGAGAGAAAGACAGAGACAGATAGACAGACAGATACACACCTACATTTCCGGAGAAATATATATATATATATATATATATATATATATATATATATATCCTTTATAAGGAGAGGAAGAAGTAAACAAAATTATTCAATAGAAAGAAAAAGTAAAAAAGAGAGGATCCCAATATTGATTTTGTCAGAAAAGGAGATAAAATAGAATGATTCACAATAAAAACGAATATTTAAAAGTGCTCAATACGCACATTGACGTGGCTTAAGGAACCGGATTATATATATATATATATATATATATATATATATTAAGGAGCTGATGGTAGGTGTGGCGCTCCACCTCAGATGCTAAAACAATCTCCTTGGTCTAGCGCTATTGAAAAGGGGATAGTCTCCCTCGCTAACTGGCAAATACCGACTTCAGACTACCCCGTCGACTTTACTTACTTTATATATATATATATATATATATTTATATATTTGTGTGTGTGTAAATGTATTTATCGATGTACATCACACACACACACAATCTTAAGCATACTCACAAACTCACAGTACACACTCATATATATATATATATATATATATATATATATATATATATATATATATATATTCTTTTGAATGTTTGGGGAACTTGGATCATTATTCGTTAACAATACCGATAGATGCATAATGAAATCACCGAATATCTACAAGAATCCAATAGAATTTACCTCACTATAAAACCTTTTCCGTTTTATTTCAGTGCATCCTTCATAGAACTCGGCAAATACAAAGATGAGAAATACCTCTAAATACCGCGGGAAATACCGCACTCACTGAAATTCCTTCAAGTCAGATGAAATTCCTTTGCAGGGAACCTTTGATAAAAAGCCATAAAAACATGCACTTCATTGTCACTCTTCATAATATATATATATATATATATATATATATATATATATAATATTATAAAATATTAAAATTTGAAGGCAATACAATGCGTATAAAAAATAAAAACAAAAATATGTTTTTTTTGTCTTATCGATTTCAAAGAAACTTTATCATCAGAGACGAAAATCAGAAATGGACGTGCTTAAGTTTGTTTTTTTTTGCGTGGTGATACTTTCTTTTTTTTTCTTCCTTCTTTTTCTCTTTTCTCCTCCCTTTCCCCTTCTTTATGTTATGAATGAAATGGGCGAATAACTGCAATTTCTCTCTTTTTTATATTTTTCTTTTTCTAAATATATATATTTTTTTTGAGAACGAATGCTTAAGATCCTACCTTGTATGTGTATATAATATTGTCTGTTTATCATCCGGTCAAAATTGCGACAATGTATTGTGGCAAACATGGCAACAATGTATCCATCTAATTCAAAATGAAAAGTCGGTTATGGAAGATTTTTTATGCTTTGCTTTCATTTTCTTTTCTTTCTCTTTTTTTCTTTTTTGTTTTGATTTTTTCTCTCTCTCTCCCTTCTTTAATTTTCCATTTTATTTATTTATTTATTCTTATTTTCAGTTGTAAAAAAAATAAATAAAAATAAGATGTATTAACTCAATTACATGGATATATATATATATATATATATATATATATATATATATATATTATATATATATATATATAAAATGTTGTTATGGGTCCAACGGGAGAAAAAATACATTTTATAAAAAAGAAGGTTTGCAAAAAGGATTATGTTTTTTTTAATTTTTTTTGTTAACTTACATATGCAACACGTGTTTCAGATCTGCTATCGTCTTCATTCAGTAAATGTAAAATAATGTGAGAAAATGTAAAATATACACCTCGACATATCATAAAAGGACAAAACTCTTTTAAGACACAATATATATATATATATATATATATATATATATATATATATATATATATATATATATATTAAAAATGTTATTAACTTACATATGCGACACGTGTTTCAGATCTGTTAATTTCTTCAGACATTGAATTATTATTTTGGCAGAATATGTCCGATATTTGATAGGCTGTGTGTTTTTTCTCTCAATTTTTACGCATACGCCGTGCGCAATTCGCACGCAAGTCGCGCGCAAGAACTGAGGAAAATAACGTAGCGTTCAACCGTTATTACACAACTATTATAATAAAAAAGTAAATTACAAAAACACACACAACCTATCAAATATCGGACATATTCTGCCAAAATAATAATTCAATGCCTGAAGAAGATAACAGATCTGAAACACGTGTCGCATATGTAAGTTAATAACATTTTTAATATATATATATATATATATATATATATATATATATATATATATATATATATATATTGTGGCTGAAAAGAGTTTTGTCCTTTTATGATATGTCGAGGTGTATATTTTACATTTTCTCACATCATTTTACATTTACTCAGGTTATGTATTTTCCTAAAAGAAACTATTACTTGTACGTCTGTCGCTACCCCCCTCTCTCTCTCTCTCTCTCTCTCTCTCTCTATCTATCTATCTATCTATCTCTCTCTCTCTCTGCCTCTATCTATCTATCTATCTATCTATCTCTCTCTCTCTCTCTCTCTCTCTATATATATATATATATATATATATATATATATATATCCTGCCCTGTCGGTGGGACAAGAGAATACACCAATACAATTCTGTCACCTGTTAATGATGACTCATGATGCTCAGCGAAGAGGCCCTCTAAGATCAATGGACTAAGCCTTTTCATCATATATGCGCTAGAAGGGAGTGTCCTCGATACGGCGTTAAACTGCATCAAATGGTGAAGTTCCAATTTTCGAGCTCTGTAGAGTGTGGAATACCCCTTCATCACCATTACACGAGAGTTCACTGATTAATCAAAGAGGTAGTACCTGTTAGCTTACCATCTATAGGTTAAATAGAAAATGTTATAGATAAATTGAGTTTTAAAAAAATGATTACCCATCAAGCACGAATAGAACAAAACGTCTTCGGCATAAATTTACCCAACAATGGTTGACATGCAATAATATCTAAGGGACTAAACCAAATCTCTCTCTCTCTCTCTGTCTCTGTCTCTCTCTCTCTCTCTCTCTCTCTCTCTCTCTCTCTGTCTCTCTCTCTCTCTCTCTCTGTATCTCTGTCTCTCTTTATTTAACCCAACTAACATACGAATGATTTTTTTAACTGCCCATGCAAATCTTGCCGTGGATTCTTGGTGTAACGTTAATTACCAAATATGATTAAATAACGTTAATTCATTTGAATATTTTATGACGTTCTGTGGGTTACGTGGTATGCAATTAAATTTTCCCGGATTTTTCCCAATAGTTTTTACTAAATCAAACTAAACAGAGAATAACGATGCAACAGTTAATTATTAACATTCCCTATTCAAATATCAATTATCTTGTCCAAAAACAGCGTTGTTCCAGACTAAAACAGCAAAGAATGCAGACAGCCCAACATCAGATCCAACAACAAGATCCCAGCAGCAATAAATAGAACAGAAATAGAGATACGTGTTATATAGCGGGGCTTAGTCAACGTGCTTCCAAATTCACGGCACTAAAAAGGAATTTGTTATGTGGCGGTCGTCTTGTCGATAAAAAAATGTACAACACGTGAGATATATCGTCATAAGGGCTTAGCATTTATTTTCGGGCTTGTGTCGTGGGCTCTGTTTCGGAGAGAAGGAAAGGCAGATTGAAAGAGGGGGAGGACACTGTTAAATTCCTGTACCTTTTAACATAGTACCAACTATACCGCTGTCCCAACACTAGGGACCAGCAGCCCGCGTCCGAACTCTACGCCGCCGGAAAGCAAAAGAGGCCGATCTTGTTGTTCCTTGTTCCTTGTTCCTTGTCACCACGTCTTCCGGTCAGCTTTCAGTTTCTCATCCGGGGGTCATACCTCGGTCAAATTACCGGCAACCCGTTGTGTGTCCACTCCTCCTTTTTTAACCATTACTTTCTCTTATTTCTTCTTCCTCTCTTTCTATAGCAGTCCGCTCACAGTTTTATTTCCACTATCAAACTCCGGTGGACCTTCATAATCACGTTACATAAGTATTTTACTGTTATTATTGTCACGTGATTACTCCTTTCAAAATAGACCTGCTACGTTAAAGAAAGAAGATAAATCTCGTCTACATTATTATTTATGAACACACTGGTATTCTTAAGATTTTTCCTTCTTCTATACATTTTGCCACATTAAATAACCCATTTTTACTGGTATTTCAAATATTATATTAATCTATTAAAAACAATATTTTGCGTCTTATATGTAATTATTTTATTTACTGCCGATTTTTAAAAAATAAGCATGTCCCATTTTTTATAAGTCGATATTTTTCCAGTGATAATACTGTTGTATCTAAATTATACCAGCTTGAGTCATATGACAATTTAAAAATAGATTACGTTTTATCTAAGAAAATACATTGCTATAAACATTATATTCCGTCAAATGAAAAAAATATAATCACGTTTTAAAATCATATCCGTATATTCCATAGACTTAACGATAATCCTGTATGCAATCAACGTAGTGATTGACGCAGGTAATCTTAAGCTGAGAACTGAAACTTCTTTCGGATAAACTAGAAATTTTAAAGCGGTTTAGATAGAATCAAGATTATCTAAATGAAAGAAACGTCGAAAATGAGAATTATTTACTTCTTATATTGTAAGAATTATAGATACAAGGTATGTCATAAAAGTATCGAGATTGATAGAGAATTACCATGATAGAAATAAACAATGAATGGAACGTTCTTTTTTTTCAGAAAAGAAGGTATGTCAAAAAGTACAACAAATCTTGATACTTTTTGACAAACCTTATATATATATATATATATATGTTTTGTTGAATTGAACAGACAATTCCTGTCTGACAAGTCTTTCATTGATCCGTTCTAATCTTCGGGCCATCCTTCTGGTGTCAGGGTGGAACTGGTATACCAGTCCACCGAATGTTTCAACACTAGCGCTTTCGGCAATACACTTTGCCATCCTCAGGTGGGAAATGATGGAATAGTTTTCATGTCTCGTTTTTAACGCGAACGAGTAGAAGCAAGGAATTAGTGGGAGGTAATATCAATTGGTAGTGGGAGGTTATTATTATCCCCCCCCTATCACAACCTGTGCCCCCCCCCTAAAAAATCACCACTGCTTTGTTCAAACTACTACCATTCCAAAAACCTCCCACTACCAATTGATATTACCTCCCACTAATTCCTTGCTACTTAGGTTGTCCCTGTAGATGATGATGTTCCGATGCTTTGTTGCCGTTGCTTTCTTATGGACCTCTTAGCTTCATGATGTTGTATCAGGGTGACTTCTGACATGTACAGTCCTCTATGGAGATTCTGCCGCCACCAAGGGCGGTCTTGAGCCAAATTTTCCCAGCTTGAAGGGACAATGCCAAAGCACCTGAGACCATTTTTGCAGACATCCTTGAATCGCAGTAGGGGGCGACCAATCTGTCTTTTACCAGATGTTAGCTCTCCTTACAGGATGTCTTTCGGGATTCGTCCATCATCCATCCGACGTACATGACCCAACCATCGGAGACGACGTTGTCTCAGTAGAGAGTACAGGCTGGCGAGTTGAGCTCTCTCTAGGACTGCTGTGTTAGTGATCCTGTCCCTCCAGGTGATGCCCAGTACATGTCTAAGGCAACTACCCCATATACTTGCAGATATTTACAACAATATAAATAAAATGAAACAGTTTCTAACAATAATTCAAAACATAGAATGAACTTGAATAACCAAATAAAATAGGTAAGATCTACAATAAAACAAGTGTATAGTCGGTGTGAAACGCCGAACAGAATAATAAAATAAGTTATATATTTGTCGAGAAATGCAACCTGTGTAGCTATCTTTATGCATCAAAAGGAAACTAGCAAAGTATGCTTTCATCTGCCTGTCAGAAATATCAAAGAGTTTTATCACGGTATATCATATTTATTCATGCTATGTCGAAGGCTTTCTCAGTAGCGAATTCGTTATTATATTTCTAACTGAAATCAAATACATTCAAACAAAGTATTGAAAATAGAAATGTTTTATAGTTACTCAACAAACACGGTTTATGCGTGCGAAAGGCTGATTGATATCTATATACGATATAAGACCGTTTGATAAGTGTAACGAAAAATTGCACGCGTCGTCAACATGGCCGAATAAATTGAAAATCAGCTTGAATCATTAATATAACACTCACCCAATTTCATGTCTGATATATTTGCGTCGGCGTCTACTTATATTTTCGTGGAAAAAATAGAATGCTTATTTTCAAGGAATCTAAATAAATAGAGCTAAAAATCTATTAATAATGGAGATTCGCTTCCGGTTTTTGTCTGTAACAAAAATTACGTCACTGCTTACGTCACATTACCCAAAATCGTCATAACATAGAATAAAATACACTCAAAATTTGAACATGCAACATTAGACAGTCCTCATTATTTTTAAAACAAGTTTTATTATATATCTCTATATAGTTTGTTTTATTTTAATACATATTTAAAGTTTACATTTCAAATTGTTTTATTTTTTAATCCTTTAATGAACTTGATGATTTCACTTACTTAGGGTACAAACTCGCTGAAATTGAATTTTTTACTCCCATACATCAGGCAATATGTTTCAAAAATCTATCTTTACGTCACCCGGAAAGCGTTTTTTATTTTGCTAGTTATTCATAATGTAGATTCGGTGACTGTCTGTAACCGAAACTACGTCACTTATTACCTCACAATACCCTCAAGAATTGCTTATATATTATCAATGTGGATTTAATTTATTGTCAAAATCATTCATACATAGAATAAACCTTATTTATTAACATGTTCTCTATGAAGATCGGAGTTAGATTTGCCTCAAAACAACCCATTTTTTGTGTGTTTAAAATCCTGCAATGTGTCTTATATATCACTAAGAAATAAAGGTTTACATAATATATGGTGTGGCCAATTTGCATACTGGTTTTAACAAAACCAGCTTTAATAAATAGTTAAATGGTGTTATTGATCTCTAATATTATTGTTTTATTCTCTAACGTATTAAATCAATCCTATGAAAGGTTTTATATAGGAATAAATTAACATATAACTATAATAAGTGTAATCTTTTTATATGCGTTCATATTTAATTTTGTTAGTATTTTTATTTTAATACATGTCATTACATTAAAACTTAAATGCTTACGCCAAAAGTGCGTATATTCTTACTAATATAACTAATTTTGAATGAACAGTTTTTGAAGAGAGGCAAGAGTTTTATAGAATGGATGGTTGATTGGTTTGTTTTAAGTCATATCAACCTCAGTGGGTTAATTAATACCGAAAAAGTTTTGAAATAAATTCATTCTTAATGGATAATCAGTTGTGTTTATAAACATGTTTTTCTATTTAACCCATAGGTGGGACCCTAACAGGTACTACCACTCCGGGCGAGAGTAGACAATGGAACAATAGTGATGAAGGGGTGATCCACATTCCCCAGATCTCCAGAACTGGAACCTCACCATCAGATAGAGTTTAATATCATTCCCAGGATATGAAGACCTTCAGCCACAGCCTGCTAGCACCCATATGAGAAAACGTTTATAGAATGGATCTTGTGAATTGAATCATTCATGTATGTCAAAACTTCTTGCCTTGTCCTTATGGCAGGTATATCCCATCAACCACAGAGGACGGTTTTGTTGCATCAATAAAAGCCATTGTTTTGGAAGATAGATTTCATTTCATATAGACCGATCCTAACAAATGTGAAATAAAGCGAAAAAATCTATCAAAACAGTGCGTCATTTGACAAAAATCTAAGATTCATCCGTATGTATGCGTAAATGTACATATGCATAAATCATCTACTACAAATAAGTATCGTCGTCGGGGCGGCCTAATGTCGGCGAGGGAGTATATCCCCTTTTCACTAACACTAGACCAAGGAGATTATTTTAGCGTCCAATGTGGAGTGCCACACATACCATCAGTTCCTTACTTTACCGCACAGATCCCTGTGCTACTCATACGCTGAGTTGGCGAGGGTCATTATCGAACAAGGAACCTTGTTTTTTCTGGACATCATGTATATATAATATATATATATATATATATATATATATATATATATGAGGATAGGAGGATTGGAGTAAATCCGGCAGAATGTGGTAAAAAATAGAGGGAAAATATGGACAAAAGAACAACTTAAACAAGTAGATGTCGGACAGATATATTTCGTCGAGCGTTGAGCATGACTTCTTCAGTCTTTTATTTGTCCCATCATACGTTTGTTTTTATAGAAGAGAAAGTGAACAGGTGAGGGGTGAGTTTGGTGATGAAGTCAGGAGGATGGGATAGAGTCTGTGAGGATTTGATTAGTCACAAGAAATCTTCCATAGATTGTGTGAGGAGTGAGATTATATATATTATATATTATATATATATATATATATATATATATATATATATATATATATATATATATATATATTCAAATGGGAGTAAGATGATGAAATCAATCCGACAGTATGTGAAGAAATGTAGACAAATAGGGATGTGACATTGGATGGAAGTTTATTATCAGTCGTAATATCGATGTTCGAACGTTTCGGTTTATATAAAAACCTTCTGGTGGATTTTTTGAAATATGAAATTTTGTTTCTTTACTTGTTTCATATTTTCCTGAAGATTGTTTTTATATCAACCGAAATGTTTGAACGTCGAAATTACAACTAATAAACTTTCATCCAATGTAACATTCTATGTTTGTCTATATTTCTTATATATATATATATATATATATATATATATGTGTGTGTGTGTGTGTGTGTGTGTGTATACATATGTGTGTATACATATGTGTGTGTTTTTGGGAGTTATGTGCGTAATTAAAGTTATACCTAATTTGTGAATTAATTAATTATAATTGAATTAATTAGACGTGCCTATCGGTTTAAATGTAAAGCGTAAACAAATTGAGAAAAAGTCGATCTCTGTATGTACATTTCAGCCTATTAGGCCTCACCAGCAGAGCTATAGACAGGGCAGTGCTTTGAGCGTGATTCGAACCCTACCTGTCAAGCTGACAGGCGGACACTCTAACCATTACACTAGCAGGCTCCCAGAATTCTCGTTTATTTTAAACTGATATGTATTTCCCACTTTTTGGGTGACTAATAGCAAAATTGTCGGCCTTCGCCATTTCAAACGCATTGTTTGTTCACTTCATATGTGTGTGTGTGTATATGTGTGTGTGTGTGTGTGTGTGTGTGTGTGTGTGTGTGCAGATTCATCCACGTATCAATTTCTCTGCAATATGGTACTGCGGATCTAGGACGTACCCTTCTTGATTTAGGATTTGCATTCCAGTCTTCGGATAATTATTTCTTTCTAAAGTATGCATATTAGAATATAAACTAAAGGCTGGGTTTGTTCCACAAGAAGATTTAGTTACTCTAATCTTCCAAGAAGAGAGGCCCTGCTGATTTGATAATCAACACGAAGAATTCGAGATTTTTCAAATGGGCAAAACACCCGACCGGTGGCGCCAGTCCTTAATACGCGGTTATCAGTCTTAGCCTACCCACTGAGACGCCTAGTCATACATTCCCAACTCTGGGTGGAGTCCATGGATGGATAACCTGTATCAATAAAGACACTGATTACTGATTTGGTGGCAGCAAAACGTTCCTTACATGTATGATTATGTAAAATGCAATATATCCCAAATAATCCGTCCTTCGTTTCCTTAATAGTAGAATATTATAATATTATCTACTCTTTCAGCTGGAACTTATGTAATTATTTATTAAGCCTAGCTTAGATGTGGCACAAGGCCAGATTATGGGGCGGCTAGTGAGAATCGAACTCACTAACAATGGTCTGCGAATCTAGCTTACAAACCAGGACCATATATATCGATATATATATATAGATATATAATCCAAAAGTCCAGAAAAGAAATCTTCCTTACAACATAGGAATTTTTTTTAACAACCTGTCGCAGTTTGAGAGCTCAATGTGTGCTCTTATTGTTAGAGTCACAGAGCAAATTTGTAAGTAAAGAAATAGCAAAAGACTTTGATCTCTAAGTCTTTTGTTATTTCTTTACTATATATATATATATATATATATATATATATATATATATATATATATATGTGTGTGTGTGTGTGTGTGTGTGTGTGTGTGTGTGTGTGTTGAAAGATAAATGGAAAGAACAAGTATTGATAAAAATATATTTATTGAAATATATTTATTTTTCAACAAATAGATATTTATTCATACATTGTTTACATTTATGTTTTAATATAATTGTCGGATTCACTTCTATTTTCCTCATATATATATATATATATATATATATATATATATATATATATATATATATATATATACCCCTCCACCGAAGAGGACATGACACAAGGCCAATTTCTTAAGCGTACATTTCCAGGTTTAAATTAAGATTTTTCCTTGTCCTAGACTGGTTACCTAAACAATGGTAAAGATCCCAGTATACCCCACATTTAACCCATAGGTGGAGGGTGAATAGTTGGATTCATACCTTTCTCAAGGGTATGTGAAATGCAAACAGCCTCGCCTAGGATTTGAACTCGTTTCGTCGTACCCATATCATACGATGGTATGCAATGCACCATGTACCTCAAACTAACTGGGTTGGGTAGGTTGGGTTTTATGGCATGGGTTATTTTATTTTGTTTTATTTCTTTTTGAGTATTCACATATTTTTAACTAAAATTTTCTATGCTTAACCCAGTGATGGAACCATAACAGGTGCTACCACTCCCGGTCAAATTGACCCTGGGAGTCGTGTCTCTACACATCGCAGAGCTACAAAGTTGGAAACTTACCACCAGACACAGTTTAACGTCATACCCTGGACGCGGATACTGCAGAGAATACTACTCATAAATGATGAACTATGAGTAATTTTCGATATATTTTAATATCCTTCCTGGGAGCTATAAATATATATCGAAAAGTATGAATCAGATATAAAATACATCCACGAAAAACTTCTACAAAAATTACACCAGTAAAAGAAATTTCCGTACCAACTTTTATCTAACATTCTAACAGTTTTTGGCATTAAATAACCCGCAGAATTATAATACCATTAAACAAACCAATTTGAACCAAACCAAACCAAAAGTTAATTCAAAAAAATATTTTTACCGATTTGAAGAAATTAAGAACTTGAAACATAGAAACTTTTATCAAAACGAATGGCAATAAATGACCCGTATAGATTTGATATGCCGTAAAACAAGTCAAACCAAACAAACACAAAAAAGGGAGTACAACATTACAAATTATCTATAGACACTTTTGTTTTAACTGAAGGGTCAATGGTTTTCCAATCTCTAATGAAATATTAAAAACTCAAAGCGGATATTGTTAAGTATTATTTATTGTCAAACACTACAATGTAGAGTCTAGTAATAAATTATATTTGAAACAGAAATATCCTTTCTGTTTTATACAAATTCTCACACCTCACTATGCATATTCATTTTGTTAAAAATAAAATAGTGCCCAATCGAGTGTATTGGAAATTAGATTATAAATGGTAGGAAATCATCCCCCATCCCTCATCTCACTTTTAGCCCCAGGAATTAATGTCCTTTTGAGTCCTTTAGTTTGAGACCCGCACTCTACGTCCTTCTACTTTGACAGCATACGGTCTCTCAAATCTTTAATAATAAATGATAGTCGGTTTTCTACATTCTGTTTAGTACATTTCACAATCCCATGAACACGTCAATTTTTACTATATATATATATATATATATATATATATATATATATATAATATATATATATATCCTCATCATGTCGCGCTGTTGGCACGGATATCCATGAAAATCTTTCTCTATCCGTCCCTATCAGCCATCATTCTAGGGAGGTCCTCTGTGCACAGAGCTGATCAATGTACGTCTTTGCTGGTCGGCCCACACTGGCGTGGCCACGTGCTGGCTTCCACAGGAGGACGTCGCTTATGAGTTTGTCCTTGTTTCTCCAGCAGTGTTCCGCGTGTCTTGTCCGTCCTACTCGGCTGGTTTGGGTGATATATGGCAGGTGGCCGTACAGCTGTTTCTCGTGTGATGCTGTTTCCACGTCTTGTTCAGGATCACCCGAAGCATTCTTGTGCAGCTCTCATCTAGTTTATTCTTCGTTAGGGTCCAAGTGGTGCAGCCATACAACAGCACTGATACGACAACGGCCTGGAAGAATATATATATATATATATTGAGAAGAGAACTAAAGGAAAGGAAGTATAGAATGGATAAAATAGGATATTTTAATCACACACACACACACACACATATATATATATATATATATATATATATATATATATATATATATAAAATTAACTTTATATTATAATTATAAATATTAGTGAAAGCAGATACCATTTAATCTTAATTATACTTTAGGAATTTAATTTTACTAATTTATACTTTTTCACTGTTTTATTTCAAATTAATAACTATTCCAAAAGATTTCGGATTTATTTAGTTATTTCTTCATGTTTTTGATACATTGATCACTTTTTGACTTTTTACTAATGCTAATGTAACGCAAGTTAAAGCGGCAATGGGGTACTATAAATATATATATATATATATATATATATATATATATATATATATATATATGTGTGTGTGTGTGTGTGTGTGTAAGTGTATTTAGGCAGCATTTTTTCTTTTAAACATGTTGTGTTAAACTCTACTGATAATTCTTGTGGGACAAGTTTTTGTTCGATCCTTTCTAACTGTCTGGCCATCTTTTTAATGTCAGGGTGGAACTGGTGTAGCAATCCAGCAAAGGTTTCTTCACGAGCGCTTTCGGCATGTATATCTGCCATCTTCAGGTGTGAAACTGCCGGAATGTTTCAGTTCTCGTTTTTAAAAACGAGCAGTATCGTAGGAATTGTTAGTGTGAGGTAGTAATAAAGTAATTGTAGTGGGTTCAAAAGAACATATATATAATATATATATATATATATATATATATATATATATATATATATAGGAGAAATATCTAACTGACTGGTATATAGCGGATAGTTCTATTTAGGGTCATCAATATCTCCTGTAAAACCACAATGCATACTCATGCTGATTCAAAATTATAGATTTATACAAAGATTTTTACGAATCGTTAAGAAAGCTCTATGTATAATAACTAATAAATTAATTATATATAGAGTAATATGTAAACTTTCAGTAAAAAAGAACAACTTAACAAACCATCACTATTTAATATAATATATATATATATATATATATATATATATATATATATATATATATATATAGATAGATAGATAGATAGATAGATAAATAATTTTCCCAGATGAAATAAAGGAAAATAAAGTACTAAATTATAAATGTAAGAGCTTTATTTATTAATTAGGTAAAATTATTTATTAAAAGGAAAATGTGTACTTACAGACACATCACAGTGATTAAATAGTATCCTGAAGAGGACAAAGCCTGAGACCTTTGGTAGATACTCACTAAAACCTTTGTATAAACAGTTATATTTATATATATATATATATATATATATATATATATATATATATATACAACTCCCATGAACCCCTCCCTCACATATATAAGAGCATCTAAAAATAACCTACCTCATAGAGGTTCTTCACGGAACAAATGGACATGCCACTATTAAACACACTCGCCAACCGGATTTTAACAGCATGTTAAACCAAAACACTTGAACTTTTATAATTCTTCTATAATGCTCCCTTTCTAATAATCTATCAACAATTTCTTCAAATAATAATTTTCTCCTGAGGATGACCTAGGTCGAAACTAGTTATACAAGAAATATTCCTGATTGTCTTAATACTTTTTGTTCACACATATATATATATATATATATATATATATATATATATATATATATATATATATATATATATATATATATATATATATATGGTTCATAGTATATTACCCATAAGTAATTACTATCTAAATACATCTGAGATTATATAGAAAACCTTGGTTAGGAAAATGAGGTTAAATCACAACTCCTAATAAGGTCTATATTTGTAATGAGAGTATAGATTGTGCATAGAGAAAATAATACATAATAAACTTTCTCGATGCCAATGATTTACTAAATAAATGATCGGAGTTGGTAGCCAGATGCCGCCATGACAGTAAATATTTAATTTGCAATTAGGCGCCGGATTAAGCCACATGACTTATGCAGCACCACGTGACAGTCACGCGACTCGAGTAGGTTGATTAGTTGATTGATTGTATTAATGGCGTGTCAACACGTTACGGTTGTTTTATGTCGAGATGTTAGGGAATCGCATTCATTTTTTATACGTAATTACATTTTGTGTTTTTGTTTTTTTTATTTTTTTTTCCATATGGTTCTCTCATATACGAGTTCTTTTATAAGCTGGTATACTGGTTGATTGTAAAAAAAAACCTATTCTATTTTTAAAAAATCTTATAATTCATTTTTGAATCATTATTTTTACAAAAAATGACTATGGGAAGAACTCACATAACATGGAGTTTTATTCAAAATTCCAAATGGTCACCAGCATTTGCCTCCGGCCTTTCAAGCCGCGCAGGAATCGCATCAACTGATATTCCCTGCAACTCTTGTGGAATAACAGAAATAAATGATCGTGTTCGTCCATCAAGTTCTTCCAAAGTCGTTGGTTTCGTAGCGTAGACTTACTTCTTCAACCATTCCCAAAGTAAAATGTTAAATCAGGGCTTCTGACTGGCCATTCATATGAACTATTTCTACCCATTGTCCAGACTTCGATTTTGAACCTAAATAATCACTCTGAAAAGAAAAACAACAACACACGTTATAGTAAGGAACGTATCTAATGATATTATCTCTTGTGTGCTATTCTGCATTGCTACCAAGGAAAAATTACAAATACAAAAAAGTAATACGTGTTACATACCAGTTAACGCTATTGCTGAAAGGGTGATATTCTGAGTTTTTATTTTTTTTACGTCTTCTTTTTTAAACTGAAAATGATTCTGCCAATTAACCACACTTGTAGCGTTAAATTGTAACCGTATTGTGTGTTTGTGTGTGTGTGTGTGTGTGTGTCTGTGTGTAATGCAGAATAAAACATCTAACTATATGAAATATCGTATCACAGTGAAGATTTGGTATCTACAGTGACGAAACAACGACCCCTTTTAGGTTACAATACCTTCAGGAATTGTTTAAGTTTATCAATGAGTATGTAATTCGTATTCAAAATCTTTAATACATAGAATACATCTTATTCATCAACGATGTCTATGAAAATCTGAGTTATATTTTCCTTAAAACATACATTTTATTTGGGCTTTTAAACATACATTTTATTTGGGCTTTTAAAATCCTGTAATGTGTCTTATATCACTAAGAAATGATGGTTTACATAATATATGATGTAGTTAATGATGTGGTTAAGTTTTAAACACATCCGGGTTTAATAATCGATTACTTGGTGTTATTGATCTCTAATATCATTGGTATCTTCTCCAAAGTATTTA
This sequence comes from Doryteuthis pealeii, assembly GCA_023376005.1. Lineage (NCBI taxonomy): Eukaryota > Metazoa > Mollusca > Cephalopoda > Myopsida > Loliginidae > Doryteuthis > Doryteuthis pealeii. The sequence goes on along the minus strand of CM042139.1, from coordinate 9,224,430 downwards.
AATCAATTCTGTGAAGGATTTTATATTGAAACCAATTAAAATATTATTAAAATAAGCGTGATATTTTTTATAAGCATTCTCATTTAATTTCATTAGTCTTTCTTATCTATACATATCTAAAGGGCAATTTGTGTGTATGTATGTCGGGTGGAAACCATGAAAATAAGACAATTAACGACAAAATAAATATATACACACATTCACTATTACCATATCTTGCTTTTTGAGCAAAAATAATTAAGATTTGATTTATATTTGTAAAAATAAACAAAAACAATATTTAAATGATAGCAGCATAGAATTTATTTTGCATTTAATATGTTAAATAGTTGGCATTTTTTCTTTTCAGAATGGTTGGATCAACACAAGGTCTTTTTTACATAGGGAATTTTATAGGACATCCTGCAAGGATCCAATTTGGGATACAGTAATAATGAATTTGCGAGATTAATTTTTTGGCTACCCCCTCCACCCAGGCGATACTGGGTAGTCTCTTCTAGTTTAATATATTTCATTACATCAAAACTTAAATGCTCACCCTGTAAGGAACATATTCTTGCTAGTACCAATAACAGTAAATTAAACAGCCAACATGGTGTATATTCTTTAACAAATAAGCAAGAAGCAAACGTATTCTAAATAGAGAAAGGAAACATTCAATTTTCTACAGTGACATTATTTACATGCTTACTGAGTACAGTAGGTGTGAGGCTGCAGTTGAATAGACGTGCTTTCGCACTAAATATCCTATAAAGACTAAAAGAGGCCAAGAAACATTAATCAACATACTAAGAAAATTGTTTTGGTACTACAGAAGCTTATCAAATTATACATTTATGCTTTATACTCTGTTTCTGTCTGTTTGTCCCCCACCTCTCTCTCTCTCTCTCTCTTTCTGTATGTCTGCCTGTCTGTCTGTCTGTCTCTATCTCTCTCTCTCTCTGTCTGTCTCTCTTTCTTTCTGTATGTCTGTTTGTCTGTCTCTCTCTCTCTCTCTCTATTTCTGTATGTCTGTCTGTCTCTATCTCTCTCTCTTTCTGTCTGTCTGTCTGTCTGTCTGTCTATCTCTCTCTTTTGTCTGTCTGTCTGTCTGTCTGTCTGTCTCTCTCTTTCTGTATGTCTGCCTGTCTTTCTCTATATATATATATATATATCTTTCTGTATGTATGTCTGTATGTCTGTCTGTCTTTTCTCTCTCTCTCTCTCTCTCTCTGTATGTCTGTCTGTCTGTCTGTCTTCTCTCTCTCTCTCTCTCTCTCTCTCTCTCTCTCTATATATATATATATATATATATATATATATATATATATATATAAAAATATATGGAAATTAATCCGACAGTATGAAATATAACATTTTAAAAAACATATGATGTTTGTTATGTGATTGCTGACGAAGACCAACTTATCGTTTTGGTCTTGTCAGCAATCACATAACAAACATCATATTTTTTTAAATGTTATATTTCATATATATATATATATATATATATATATATATATATATATATATATATATAATAGGTAAAACTATCTAATTGACTTTTAAGTTTGCGATGATTCTATTTGGGATCATCTATATCCTCCATATATCCACAATGCTCACGGTGACGCATACATATAGATTTATAGAACGATTATTTCAAATCCCTAAAAGATTTCAATATAAAATAATTAATAAATTTATTATATACAGTGCAATATCTACACTTTCAATAGGAAAGAAACACTTTATTTTCATTATTAGGGCGAAATAAATTTATAATAGCCAAATGACGATTTCTTAAGATTGAATTTCTTATTTAAAGTATATATATATATATATATATATATATATATATATATATATATATATATATATATATACATTAAATAAGAAATACAATCTTAAGAAAAACAAGCGTTCCCTTTATAAAGTAACATCTTATTCAATGGACACACGTGTAATCGGCTGCAATTAATCGGTACCTCGATTAATTCAGGGGATTTAACCCTGAAGATCCTTATGGCGAAACTCGGGTAGGTTTCTATTGTATCCATTTCTTTAATATATACATATATATATGTGTGTGTGTGTGTGTGTGTGCGTGTGTCTGTTTATCTGTCTCTATGTGCGTGTACGTCTCTCTCTCTCTCTCTCTCTCTATATATATATATATATATATATATATATATATATATATATATATAATATAGAGAGAGAGAGAGAGAGATGGAGAGAGAGAGACGTACACGCACACACATACTGATAGACAGACACACGCACGCACACCTATATTTATCTCTGTGTGTGTGCGTGTGTCTGTCTATCTGTCTGTGTGTGCGTGTACGTCTCTCTCTCTCTCTCTCTCTCTCTCTATATATATATATATATATATATATATATATATATATATATATATATATATATATATATATAGAGAGAGAGAGAGAGAGAGAGAGAGAGATGGATAGATAGATATGAAGCCCATCCATTTCATAATTTGTAAAACGACTCCATGACTAACAATTCAAAAGAATTCACAGTAGAATTATTTCTTTCTTTTTGCTCCAATAAACCAAACAATCTTCCCTTTCATCTGCATGTCAAAACTATCTTAAAGCCTTATCTGACCATACCATCTTTCGGATTCTATTTCAATGGGTTTTTTTTTTCGATTCTACCTTTCATAAAAACTTCCGGTTAAAATATAAAAGAAAAAATGATAAACATTTACGGCTTACCTTCTCAAAAATTCATTGTATTTCTTATCTTCCATAACTTTTTTTTTATAGCTGACAGCGGGTCCTTAGAGTCTTCATTCCTAAATATTTCTTTAAAAGATATATATTCTTTTGAATGTTTGAGCTGCTTGGATCTTTCTTCGTTAACAATGCGGATAGATATCGCCGAACATCTACTAGAATTCAATAGAGTTTTTCTCTCTCTTCATAAAACCTTTCCGTTTTATTTCAGATTTCCTTCGTACGACTCGGCTAATGCAAATACAAGAAAGGCCTTGGAATACCGCAGGAAATACCACACTCACTGAAATTTCTTTACATTATAGAAAAGTCCTTGGTAGGGATCCTTTTTTCTCTGTTTTTACAAAAACTCTTTTAGCATATTTTGTTTTCGTCTTAAATAGAGGATCCTACCCTGAAAACTTCAAAGATTATGCCAGCACTGGATGAATTGAATTAAGATAAAACCTCATCTATAAGTCAGCCCCTCCGATATTTCTGCGAATTCTTAAACTCAAACCATGGTAAACATAAAGCTGGGTCCTTTATTATTCGCTTGATATATTTCCTGTAATAAATTCCTGGATTTGAAGGAATACTCATCCCTAAAGATTTAACGGTTGAATGAAAAAATGTAAGGGAGAAAAGCGTATGACTAAAGATTGGAAAAATTTATATGCGTAGGTGCACAGTTATGAGTTGAGTAAATGTTAGGAAGACATATTGATTAATAAAAAGAAATAAAATACACCATTATAAAAAAAAAAGGAATGATTGTAAGGTATAGAATATTCGATGTAGAATTAGCTAAAAAAAAAAAAAAAAGATAATTTAAAGCGATTGAAATGGACAAGTAATTGTAAGTCTATTTTTTATATGTTAATGGTCAGTGTGTGGGCGTTGGATATTTTGCCAAAGGATTCAACAATTACCTTTTTTATCGACAAATATGGAAACTGGTCAAAATAACGAATCAAATAGAAGAGAAGATAAATTACATATAAATGCCACACTACCTACAACTAAAGAACTGGAGCCTCCCCATAAGATTCAGTTTAGTTTCATACCTTAAGCCTCTCCAGGGGATACAGCAAACATATTCTGAGCCAGTCAACGGGGTTTGAATAAAAAATAGTGTTGTATCGTTGAGGTGGTAAGAGATACACAAAGAAATAGTGTGTTTGAGATATATTTTATTCAGAATTGTATCTGGTTCTAACAGATACTTATTACATAAAACCAAGAAGTAGAACAATTCACAAAGGCAAACTTACAAGAATGAGGAGGGTCAGTCCATCCTGTAGGTCTGTTAACACCTGTACAACACATAGTTTAAAAGGAAATGGTACAAATACAGTCGTACCACGTCTTACCACTTACTTATCTGCCTTATATACCACAGTATGATAATTTTATTATTACACCGCTTGATATGTAAAAGTATAATAATCTTCATTTAACTCTGACTTTTTTTCTTTCCTTGTCCTTTCACACACACAATATATATGTGGGTAGTAATATCTCTTCTACTGAAAGTGATGAATAGGAAAGGCATGGTCGGCTATAAACAGATTATAAGTCATATGGAAATCATTATTATTTTATTACATAAAACCAACAAGTAGAACAATTCACAAAGGAAAACTTACAAGAATGAGGTGTGTCAAATGCGTGTAGTCAAACGCAGTGATTTTGTCCGAATATAATTTTCCGTTTCTATCACTGCTATGTCGACTATTATAGGCTATGAGCCAGTCCATCTTGTACGGGTGTTAACTCTTTTAAAACAATTACTTGGTACTGGAGAATAACTATTTTGAGAGTCTCGCAATCCGCTTTCTGATTGCTTGTAAAATATTTTCATGACGAATTTTTAATAGTAATTTTCACTGGTCACCCATTGTTTTCAAGTATGGAAGAGGGATATGACATATACAATGAAGAATATAATTAATCAGATCAAGTTGTTAATCTTTTCAACACCATCTTTTATCTGACAGATCATTTTTTTAATGCCGTAATATTTATATGGAAACAATACCACAATTTTTAATCATTTGTTTACACTGACTAAGCAATAATAAGGATTACTGATATATCCTTGAAGTGGTTAAAGATACACAAAGAAATAGTGTGATTAAGATATATTTTATTCGGCACTTGTATCAGGTGCTAACAGATACTTATTACATAAAAACAAGAAGTAGAACAATTCACAAAGACAAACTTACAAGAATGGGGAGGGTCAGTCCATCCTGTAGGTCTGTTAACATCTGTACAACACATAGTTTAAAAGGAAACGGTACAAATACAGTCGTACCACATCTTACCACTTACTTATCTGCCTACATGCATACATTTGTAAATGTTCGTAGACGGAAGCGCGTGGTGTAATGGTTAAAGTCAAGGGAAATTTGACTTGTCACCCCGAGTTCAAATCCGGGATATGGTAATTGCATTTCACTTAGTGCTAATACCCTTGGGAAAGGTATGAATCCTACTCTCCTCCAGCTATGGATAAATAGTAGGGCAGACTGGGCTCTTTAAGCTTGGTTAGGCAAATGGTCTAGGAGAAGAAAAACTCTGAATTCAAACCTGTTGAACTCCGCTTAAAAAATTGACCTTGCGTCACATGCTGCTCGTGTTGAGGGGTTGGTAAATATATATATATTCATAGTAATAGGCTTATGCAACGCCATACATATATGAACTTTGTATATGCACGGATTATGTCTTACACGGGTACAAGTGTATGCGGATGAATTTATCTAACTCATCCACAACAAAAAACATGTGACACAAGTTCAATCTTGTCTGTAACTTCAACTGTATCTCTACTCAAGTCACAATTCCCCTTGTTATTTACGTCATATTCTCCATGATTTTAATTTTATTTAAACTTCAATTATTTATAAAATTGCTTTACCTTATTAATGCTGTTGGCCTTATCTCCATACAAATAACATGCAATTATATATAAATATATACAACAAAACAGCGTTTTTCAATGTTAACCGAAATGCTAATTCGCATATTGATATAAACAAAAATTGATTTTGATAAATATGTGCCTAGTATCATTGATTTCTAGTTGCTTGGCTTTATCATAATGAGTATGAGCAAAAATCTCGTTGATAAATCTTAAAATAAATCCATTAAGAAAAAATGTAATTTCATTCTTTACTTCCAAATATTTAAATTGGTAAAATTTTGCTATGAGAAAATGGATTGATGGAAGAGTAAGTTTCAGTTGTTCTATTTTTTGATGATACCCACATCAGTTTCTAATTTCTTTCATCTGCATTCTTATTTAGTTTCATTAGCCTTTCTACTTTAATATAATATTTTATTAAATTAAAACGGAAATTCTTGCGCTCGGAGGGTGCATATATTTGCTAGTATATATATATATATATATATATATATATATATATATATATATATATATATATATATGTGTGTGTGTGTGCGTGTATGTGTGTGTGTGTGTGTGTGTGTGTGTTGTGTGTGTTTGCTTTCGTGAATTTGTTGTTTTTGTGTGTGCTTACTTCTGGGAAATCATACACCTGTGCCATAAATGAATTTGTTTATGTGCGTTGATATATATATATATATATATATATATATATATATATATATATATATATATATACACACACACACTATATATTTATATTATATATATATATATATATATATATATATATATATATATATATATATATATATATGTACACACACACACAATTATATATATTTATATTTACGTATATGTATATATATATATAAATACATATATACATATATATATACGTATATATATATATATACATATATATATATATATATATATATATATATATATATATATATATATATATGTGTGTGACTAAAAAGGCCCACGTTTTTAAAACGTGGTCTGAGGAAGCTCGGTGGGCCCCAGACACCCACGAGTGGAAATGGTCCATAATCACGATACCCATGGTATTTAAGGCCTTTTTATTCACAATTAAAAATTGCTCTGTTTATACAAATTAAACCTTGAGCTCTCCAACGGAACCTTAACTCTACAAGAAACTACTGTTAGAGAATAGGACCAGCCTAGAATCACCTTGTACCAAGAAAATGATACCCCCACAAAGAATATATATACATTTATATATATATATACATATACATATATATATATATATATATATGTATATACTATATATATATATATATATATATATATATATATATATATATATATATATACGTGTGTGTGTGTTTGTGAGTGAGTTTTACGCATGTGTGTCTGTGTGTGTTCCTGTGTGTTTTCCTCTCTCTCTCTCTCTCTCTCTCTCTCTCTCTCTCTCTATCCATCCGTCTATCTCTCTTTCTATCTCTCTCTCTCTATCTCTCTCTCTCTCTCTCTCTCTCTCTGTGTGGTGTGTGTGGTGTGTGTGTGTGTGTGTGTGTTGGTCAATTACGTAAACCAAAACAAAATACCTTTTCTACTCAATCACTATTGAAATATCGACGGTTAGAAATCAGACGTAACAAAGTCAACCTCATCAAAAACTCTGTTGAAGTGGCCGTTCAACTTGAAGAATTATTGTCTCAATCAGTCTGACTAGGAATTGAAAACAAAACAAACAAAAAAAAAAACAAAGAACAAAAAATAAAAAAAAGGAAAAGAAAAAAAATATAGAGTAAGCCTCTCGACTTAAAGAACTCATTCATTCTACAGTCAGTCGCCATCGGGCACTAATCACAAATGAACTAAACGAAATATCGTTATTATTCTTTTTAATTTTTTTCTCCATATATTTGAAGAAAAAGAAATCTTATTTTTTTACTGTAACAATCGTGAAAGGAATTGGAACATTTGCTTTTTGAGTTTCTCAATGAATAAGAAATATGACTGGTTTTTACGATTTAGAAAATTCTGGTGGCCACGACTTATAGGCTGAATTTACGTAAATAATTTCCTTTGTATCCAGAAGATGAATAGGTAAATATATATTTTAAATTTATTATTGGTCTTGATTTTTGTATTATACGAATTATTCAAACTATCTGTAATATTTGGATTATTCGGATTATTGGATTCGTATTTATTGAATAAAAACACAATATACCGGCGTTTCGGTCGGTGGGCTCCGACCTGCTTCGTGTACTTCCTGTCGAACTCGGGACCCTTCTCGACCTGGGAAGCTTCGTGTCGAACTCGGGAGCCTTCAGATCGTAAAGGGGAGCATTCTCAGATCTTCGAACCGAACCCTTTATTCAATCCACGGCTGCAGATTGTTCTCATTCCGTTAACCATGATCGGTTATAAGTGTTAAGCTATGTTAAGTATTTTATATTATAATCGCCCTTGGCCAGGATTTTCATTTGAATGGTATAAAGTAGCAGGTTCAGTACTATACAATAATACAAATTTAAAATTATTAATTTCAATAATTTAATCTGGTGTTTTTTTTTTTTTTTACTGACGTCTAAGAGAGCAAGGGTTTCCAAACGTATACAGGATACTTGTAACTATCTTAATTTATTTTAACAATGATGGATTCTGGATTATCTTGATTCTATCACTGATCAATTGTCAACGAGTACATTGTGATTGATAAGGACAGATTTGGCTTTTAAATATTGGTATGGCAACCAGTCTATGAAAACGTGTTAAAGGCCGTTTAAGAATTGGCCTTGGCCTGAGAACTACAATTGGCACCTTCTTCTTCTTCTTCTTCTTCTTCTTCTTATTATTATTATTATTATTATTATTATTATTATTATTATTCCTTTCGAGTTTTCACATCAGTGTTAGCTGATGGTCTTTCACTGGAGTCTGAGTGACAGCAAGTCTCCTCAGGTCTCCAGGACTCTTCTGAGTATTCTGGCACATTGCAGCAGTGCAGTGTTCTGAATGGTTTCAATCCTTCCTCTGATATCCAAACTTTTCCAAACCCTTTTCAATCCTTTGGGACCGTTCCAAGTGCACCAACTACAATTGGTATAACTTTCACTTTCATATTCCATAACTTTTTCAGTTCTCTGGCAAGGTCCAGATATTTGTCATTTTTTTTCATTTTCTTTAACTTCACCCTGTGATCCGCTGGCACTGCAAAATTCACCAGTTGACAAGTTCTTTCTTTTTGTTAATCAACACTAGGTCTGGTCTTCTTGCTGGATAAGGTGATCCTGTTTTAATTTCAAAGTCCCAGAGAATTTTGTGCGTTTCGTTCTCACAGAACAGATTCTGGTTTATGCATATACCATTTTGTTGTGTGGTCAAAATTTAATTTCTTGCATAATTCCCAGTGGATCACCTTCCCAAACCAGTCGTGTCTAGTTTTGTATTCTCGTTGTGCTAGTTTGCTACATTCGCAGAGTATATGGTTAACAGTCTCATCTCTATTACCGCAAAGTCTACATTTACTATTTTGTTGGGTCTTCATCAATTTTCGCTTTAATGTAGTTTGTTCTTATGGCATTATTTTGTGCAGCAATTATAAGTGATTCTGTTTCTATTATTATTATTATTATTATTATTATTATTATTATTATTATTATTATTATTATTATAATCATTGATTTTTAACGACATTCCTAACTGATTTTTTTTTTATGAAATCTCCACCACACAAAGCAGACCACAAGCAAACCAACATCTTCATAATAAAACGTTGATTCTGCCCCCAAAACATAAACCACGTCCAACCCAATGGGATCAACAGAAAGTATGTGGCAGCACAGAAAACAATATCACAGTAATTCGAAGAAGACCACAGACAAAATATAGCAGTCAGTGTCACACAAAAGCTTCACAAAGAGGGACGTACTCTCCTCGAAATACCAGTAAATAAATGACATTTAGAACAAAATATTAATCAACGAGTCTATGATCTTCATTCATTTCATTCTATTCTTTCATGCTTCTAAACAACTAAAAATATTTTACCATAAATATAATATAATATAATATATATATACATATATATATATATATATATATATATATATATATATATATATATATATATATATTATATATATATATATATATATATATATATATATATATATATATATATAATATTATATATTATATGTATAATATATAAGCATATAAATATGACAACACACACACGTACACACAAAAACCACGCACATACACACACAATATATACATATATATATATACATATATATATATATATACATATATATATATATATATATATATATGTATAATATCTAAGTCCACAAATAGTCACAGCACACACACACATATATATACACACACAAACGCATACACACACACACACACACACACACACACACACACACACATATATATATATATATATATAAATATATATATTTATATATATATATATATATATATATATATATATATATATATATATAAATATATATATATAAGGAAGATAACAAATCAATTGAATTATGAGACAAGTGATAGGAAACAAAGCAATTCATTAGAAATACGGATGGCAAATTTTTCTCCAAGGAATCGAGTTGATTAGTTATTTGAATGGAATCTTTTATTTCGTACATTTTTCGTATTTTGCTTTAAACTTCAATCGTGAACTTTATACAATGATGATAGTTGTAGATTCTTATTTCTACTTTCTTTCTCTTCTTAAGAAAAAAAAAGAAAGAAGTTTATTGAAAGTCAAACAACGAATGAAGATAGCTTAGTAGTTATTCAGTGGTCAGTGCACTGGACCGGAAAGATTAAATGTCTGGTTCAATCTTGATGACGAATAAGTAAAAACCTATTTCGTTATCCCGTCAAGCAGAAACGAAAACTGTTCGCCCATCGAAACGAATTGCATTGAAAGTCCGTTGAAAGACGATGTGTATTATCAGAAAAGAAAGTTAATTGAAATATTGATGAAACTTTTCCAGTGAAAAAAAAAAGTTCAGCAAATAAGAATTGTTTATGTAAACGTCGGATTATTTCATTATAATAATAAATAATTACTTAGTTTTATTGATCAGAAATATTCTTTTTAAATTGATAGAGCTCACTAAGTAGGTCGGAATCTATTCTAGTAGTGACCAGGTTTGAATACAGAGTTTTCCTTCTTCTAAACTGGTTGCCTAACCAAGGATAAAGAGACCTGTCTGCCCTACTATTTGTCCATAGCTGGAGTGAGAATAGTTGGAATCATAACTTTCCCAATGGTATTAGCGCTATGTGAACTGTTGTTGTATATTCTCTTTCCTTACTTTCTTACTTCTATTATTCTTCTTCCAGCGTCTCTTCTAACTTATCTTCTAGCATCTCTTCTAGCGTCTGGACTTCGTCTGGGGACTTCGTGTCTGGTCTTCCATTGGGGATTTCTCTTTATCAGAAGCCCTGTGTCATTGGTAGTTTTTAGATACTAACACAAGACTTCGATTGAACTTAGATCATATTTTATTCTGAAATCCCCACCAGACTACCTGCACAGATTGAGTTGGCTGCGTGCATAACACGACTTTCCACCGTGGTTGCTTTGGCCGATCTAACTAAAAAATCTATTTCTAATCTAAACCGGAAGAGGGTCTTCTCCACCGATTCTCACGGTATCCACCGGAAGGATTGATGAGGTCAAGCCTTGTCACTCATCCTTCAAGGCCACCGGCTGCAACTTATAACAGCCATTTGATTTCTACACTACTGTACATAAATATTAGGAATATAATAAGTATGTAACACTGTGGCATCGTCCAGGAATTGAACACGTGTACCCCATGTTTCCCCATTTCTTCTAATATCATTGTTTTATTGTCAAACTTATCAAAATAAACCCAAGGAAATGATTTTATATAGAAACCAGTTAAAATATAATTAAAATAAGGTTAGTCTATTTGTTGTAGGTGACTCACCTTTGAGCAGAACAATGGACTTACCCAAAGGGTATATTTAGCAGAGTAAAGCTGCTCAAGTGGGAAGTAGCAAATGCATGTCTTCGTGTAGGTTGTACCAATGAAACCCTCCTCCTTTTGTACTTGATATGTGTTGAATACATCTGTTTTCTACTTCTATCTCCGTATTGAGTATTTATTTATTGCCCCTAAACAGGTCATAACACTATTTATATGCGTTCGTTTTTAATTTCGTTAGTATTTCTAATTTAATATATTTCATAGCATTCAAACTTATTCTAGCTAGTTACATATAAAAAGAAATCATAATGACACAACCTCTCATTTGTATTATAGTTTAATAATAAATCTATAATATTTAAAAAATAAGACACATATCTATTTCCTACTGAAATTAATGTAAACTACATAGTCTAATGGAATTGGTTGGGTGCTATATAAGTAAAGATAAATTCCCATAGGATGTTTAATACATAGAGGTTATTCAGAACGTATTATTCTGGTAAAATCAAGCTGGTTGTTCCGCTGTGGACAAAAATATAACTACGTTTCGAACCACAATCTTAGCCTCATAAATTCACCATTATCTTGGATACAAGAATCTCGGGTGGGTGTATCCCCCATGCCCCCTCTCTCTCTCTCTCTCTCTCTCTCTCTCTCTCTCTCTCTCTCTCTCTCTCTCTAGTGATGTTGATACGACTGTTTGCTTAAGCGTTCGTGTTGCTTATGTAGTAAGCGTCATGTGTTCACACATTTACATGCGTGGTTCGGTGATCAGGATAAATGTCGACCATTGCGCACACCTGCGCACATATTTTGAAGACGACTTCCGGCTACTGTAACTCCAAGTCGCGGATGTTTTGACCTTGGTAAGCTACATTTCCGACAAATCTAAACTCGACAAATACCAAATATCTACTTATGCAGATTGTCTGTCTGTAACCGAAACTACGTCAGAACTCTCTTAGTTATTTACGTTATATTTTCAATCTTTATAAAAAAAATTCTAAATCTTAATCAGCACTTTATTGACAATATCTCTATTAAGCTGAGATAAATTGCCTCAAAACAGACCATATTATTAATGCCTTTAAAATCCTGTGATGTGTAATATATTTCACTAGCAAATATATGCACCCTCCGGGTGCAAGTATTTAAGTTTTAATGTAATAAAATATTGTATTAAATTAGAAAGGCTAATGAAACTAAATAAGAATACAGATAAAAAGATTTGAAACAGAGGGAGTATAATAAGATTTGAAACAGAGGGAGTATAATAAAAAATGGAACAACTGAAACTTACTCTTCCATCAGTCTCGTCTTTCATTGTTATTTTTTCTAATTTAAGTATTTAGTTATAAGAGGAAGTAAAGAATAAAATGACAGTTATTTTATCTTGTTAATGGATTTCATTTAAGATTCATTGAAGAGATTTTTGCTTATATTCATTAAAATAAAACCAAACAGTTAGAAATCAATAATACTAAGCACATATTTATTAAATTCGATTTTTTAATATTAATATGCAAATTAGCCTTCCCGTTCACAGTGTAAACCGCTATTTTGTTGTATATATAAATATAATTGCATGTTGTCAGTATGTAGACATAGTTAACAGTATTAATAATGTAAGACATTTCTATTAATAATTGAGGTTTAGATAAAAAAATAAAATCATGGAGAATGTGATGTCAATAACTAAGATAATTGTGTCTTGAGTAGGAATATAGTTTCGGTTACAGACAGAAAAACACACAATCTCCATTATAATAAGATTAAGATATAAATGTTTATATAGTATATGGTGTGGACAATTTTCCTATCAGTTTTAGTAAACCATGTGTTAATAAATACTTACTCGGTGTTATTGCTTTCTAATATTATTGTTTTTATTGTCAAACGTATTAAAAGCAAGTACATATATAACTTTATATTGAAACCAATTAAAATAAAGTAAGAATAAGTGTATTATTTTTTGTATTCGAAATTAATTTCATTGGTCTTCATAATTCAAAATAATATTTAATTACATTAAAACTTAAATACTTATGTTTTGTTAGTTCTTTTAAAATACTATTGAACTGTATCCTTCCCTTGGAATATAGTCGTTCGTAGAATACAATGTAAGCACGAAACACTCCTTGTTGTATGAGGACCAACTTGGATTTGCCTGCAGTCTAGCGGTCGAAGGGATGCACACAGATTCTGCTGGTGAGAAAATTAGTATCTTAAGCTAATGTATGTGATGTCACCATCTTCTATTAATAATGGAGATTCGCTTCCGGTTTTTGTCTGTAACAAAAATTACGTCACTGCTTACGTCACATTACCCAAAATCGTCATAACATAGAATAAATACACTGAAAATTTGAATATGCAACAGTAGACAGTCCTCATTGTTTTTTAAAACAAGTTTTAATAAATACATGACTGGTATTATATATCTATATATAGTTTGTTTTATTTTAATACATATTTAAAGTTTACATTTCAAATTGTTTTTTTTTTATCCTTTAATGAATTTGATGATTTTACTTACTTAGGGTACAAACTCGCTGACATTGAATTTTTTTACTCCCAATAGGTTTCAAAAATCTATTTTTACATCGCCCGGAGGGTGTTTTTTATTTTGTACTAGTATCTATAAACATATTCCATTTAGTTTTGATATTATGACGACTTGAAATCGATGAGTGTTTTTTGTTCAGTCTGTATACAAATGTCTTAAATATCCGTAGGTATTAACGATTTCTAAGGAAAAATTTGTCCCTATTTTCTTTCACAAATTAAAGTAACTGCTGTAATTCGTTAGAAAACCATTAGTTGATCTTTAAAAAAATCTCGAATTGATTTGAACCTTAATTACAACCGTGCTTCCTTTTTTAATAATGTGATTTTAATTAAATAATTTTCAGAAAATTAAGCTTTACATTTTTTTAACATAGAATTGCCAAATTTCATTAAAGCTTCATAATTAACCCTTTTCTACGCAAAATCGATAATCCATTTTTATTCATATTTTCTTTTTATCAATTAACATTTTGAAATATTTTGTTAAAAATTAAATCCATTATGCTTACTATAATTTAACTATGGATAATTTTCGTGTCATGTGTTTAGAATTTGTAAGAGATTAAATATGGCTCTAATTGAGTTGCCTCCCGCAGATGAATCTGTCATTGTGTGGTGAATGTGAATCTAGCAAGTGTTAATGGAATCTCCTTCTAGCTGATATCTTTAAAAAAATTTTTTTTTTATTCAGATACGATGAGTTACGATAATAACGTTGATCCGAGCAAACCCTGCGTTTGCTTTTGAAAATATTTTATATTTTGGATAACCTGCATTTGCGACAAACATGGATTTTCATGCGCATTTAATGATAGATCGGAATGATACCGTTACGGAGAGAATTTTAAAACCAAAACGGTTATTTGCTATAGCTCCAACCTAAAAAAGGGGAACCACTCTGAATGAAATTTATCTGTTAATTAATCTACCCATTATTTTCCCATTAAACTAATCCTAGACCCAAACCCTAACCCAAACCCTAACCCTAACCCAGTCTTTTATTTTCCTAGTAGATCAATAAACAAATTATTAATTCATTAGTCAATCAGAGTGGTAGAGGAAATAACCACCAAAAATATATATTTTCTATCGGGACTAGCATAATTCCGACGTGACAGGAAATGAGCCCGAAAGTCTTTCTGTGTACCAATTACTTAATTGCCAGTGTTTTCTTTTAACGTTTAAACAATCTACTCACGGTGTGCATCGGTTCATGCCGTGATCGTAACTGATTATATATGAAAAAAAAAAGAAGCTTAGTAAGACATTAACAAATATGGTATTAATATTGCCAGAAGCCTATGTTCAATTGCCTCACACATGTAATAGTTTGAAATGTGGGAAGTATTTCAATCTGTACTTTGTATTTAAAAGTAGAGACGTGTGACACTTATTTATGGTTTCAGCGATTTTGTGCTATAGAGTTTGGTAATAAATATTGTCTAATAATATCTGATTTTATTGTATGATACTATACTAGAAGGAATCTATTCCTACATAAAAGGTATGTACGTATGCATGTATTTCCGGATGAAACTACGAAAATAAATCAATTAACGACCAGGTAAATATTTAGACACATTAGATATCACCGATGTTGGCTTTTTGTACAGGAAGTCATAAAGAGTTGATTTATATTCAAATATATTTAAAAATCAACAAATCTATTAATAATGGAGATTGTCTGTATTTCTATCTGTGACAAAAACTATGTCATAGCTCTCCGTCACAGCTTACGTCACAATATTCTTATGCTATATACACCCAAAATTTGAGTAAGCAATTTTAAAAATTGTTTTTTTTACTCTCGTCCTTTTTTTTTTACAGTAACAAGAAGTTAACTAAAAAGTTTACAAATAAATAAATACCTACGATTTTGTGTAAAATTGAAGATTGAAAATATTCAAAATAATTGATTGATTATTACATGCACGCAACATTTTATTTGAGAGAGACTGGGCTCAGTTTTCATTTCAAATTGTTTTTTTTGTTTTGTTTTTTTGTTTTCTTTTTTACTCCTTTAATAAATATGAGGATTTGTCATACTTATGATACAAACCCTCTGACATTGAATTTTTAACTCCCACCCCCTCAGGCAATGTCTTTCAAAAATTAACTTTTACGACGTGAGGGTGTTTTCTGTTACTAATAATAATCTTATTATAATGGAGATTGTGTGTTTTTCTGTCTGTAACCGAAACTATATTCCTACTCAAGTCACAATTCTCTTAGTTATTGACATCACATTCTCCATGATTTTATTTTTATTTAACCTCAATTATTAATAAAATTGTCATACATTATTAATACTGTTTACTATGTCTATATACTGACAACATGCAATTATATTTATATATACAACAAAATAGCGGTTAACAGTGTGAATGGGAAGGCTAATTTGCATATTAATATTAAAAAATCGAATTTAATAAATATGTGCTTAGTATTATTGATTTCTAACTGTTTGGTTTTATTTTAATGAATATAAGCAAAAATCTCTTCAATGAATCTTAAATGAAATCCATTAACAAGAAAAAATAACTGTCATTTTATTCTTTACTTCCTCTTATAACTAAATACTTAAATTAGAAAAATAACAATGAAAGACGAGAGTGATGGAAGAGTAAGTTTCAGTTGTTCCATTTTTTTATTATACTCCCTCTGTTTCAAATCTTTTATAATACTCCCTCTGTTTCAAATCTTTTTATCTGTATTCTTATTTAGTTTCATTAGCCTTTCTAATTTAATACAATATTTTATTACATTAAAACTTAAATACTTGCACCCGGAGGGTGCATATATTTGCTAATAATAATAATAATAATAATAATAATAATAATAATGATAGAGGTTTTTTATTATATTAGGAGAAGGTCAAAGAGAAATAAAAAATGAATACAAACAAAGGCTTGGCCATTCTTCGTAAATTAACGTATTGTGAAAAAGGACACGTAATGAACGTATCAAAGTAGATAAACAAAAAAGAAATGTTCAAGTCCTAAAAAAAGGAAGTATCTGAGAGAGAGAGAGAGAGAGAGAGAGAGAGAGAGAGAGAGAGAGAGAGAGAGAGAGAGAGAGAGAGAGAGAATTCGCTAACTAAAAACAACGGGCAAATAAAGCAAGAGGCCTAAAAATCAGGAGAAGAAAAAAAATAACATCACGAAGAGAAGGGAAAATCAAAAGAAAGACCGTATAACAAAGAAATAGCATTGACATTCTACTTAAAATATTTAACCTCTGTAAATCTCAAAAGTAAACAAATCAATATACTAAAATATTTGTCACCACCCTCTACCCAATGGATCCTGGGTAGCCGCTTCTAGTTGCTAATAAAATCAAAATTTGATCCATCGTGTGAAACGTAAACTGAATGGTGCGTTAGAATAATGCGATTTATGCTGGTTAAAGGCAAAAACCCGATAAACAGAATTTGGGTTAAATTGAGTACAAAGTAATAAAGCAATTTTATTTCACTCACTGAAAGGCATGTAACTTGGTTAATCTTTGTATCGTATTATTCGTTTCTCTCTCTCTTTTTCTCTTTCTCTCTCCCCCACTCTCTCTCTCTCTTTCTCTTTGTCTCTCTCTTTCTCTTTCTCTCTTTCTCTCTCACTTTCTCTTTCTCTCTCACTTTCTCTTTCTCTTTCTCTCTCACTTTCTCTTTCTCACTTTCTCTCTCTCTTCTCTCTCTCACACTTTCTCTTTCTCTCTCTCACTTTCTCTTTCTCTCTTTCTCTCTCTCTTTCTCTTTTTCTTTCTCTCTCGCTTTCTCCTTTTCTCTCTCTTTCTCTCTCTCTTTCTCTTTCTCTTTTTCTCTCTCTCTCTCTTTCTCTCTCTCTTTCCCTTTCTCTCTCTTTCTCTCTCTCTCACACTCTCTGTCTGTCTCTTTCTCTCTCTCTCTTTCTCTCTCTTTCTCTTTGTTTCTCTCTCTCTCTCTTTCTCTCTCACTTTCTCTCTCTCACTTTCTCTCTCTCTTTCTCTCTCTCTCTTTCTCTCTCTCTCTTTCTCTCTCTCTTCCACCTCTCATTCGCATCTCTCTCGTTCCTTCACACATTCAAACTTAAGTCACGCTATTACGTTTACTTTCGGACTAATACCATTGGGAAAGGTGTGAACACCCCTAATCTTCCTAGCTATGAATTGAATAGTAACACTATCGTCCTTCTTTCCTCCCGTAAGAAAATAATCATAAAAATGCTGGTCTATGGATCGATACGTGTGAGAATCTAAACCACCAACCACACAAACATATCAAATCGCACATGGTAAGTTTTTTGATCTAACAAATGGGGTTTCCATGCATTAATTAATTTCTTTAAAATAGCCGAGTACTTATCGAATGCAAAGTTTGCAGACCACTCGAAAATATTTCTTTACAAATTAAAGCGATTTCAGTTTGCGGTGAAAAAAATGCATAATAAAACTTATTTTCTGAAGATTTTGTTGTTATTTCCTAGTTGAGTAACATAAGTGACCCAGAAAAAACAGAACACAAATTATTAATTTATTTTACCATTAAACTAAACCTAAATCCCAACCGTAACCCTGACCCTAACCCTAACCGTAAACCCTAACCCTAACCCTTGCTGGACTTAAACTTAAAAAAAAAAAAGAAATTAAAATAACAGTTTTATTACAAAAATTGTGGGTTCTGTTTTTTCTGGGTAACCCTGTAATATTATGTCACTCAACTAGGGGGGTTATGGTTTGGGTTAGGGTTTAGGGTTAGGGTTAGGGGTTGGGGTTTAGGGTTAGCTTAATGGGAAAATAAATAATGTGGGTTCTGTTTTTTCTGGGTCACCCTGTAATATGTTATAGGAAAAAAACGATTTTTATTAGTATTATGTGTGATTAGTATTATAGTTTATTATATTTTTAGTATCATTTAGTATTAATAATACTATTATATAAATTATATGTATTATGTTATATACATCATATGTTTATGTACTACATGTTTGTATTATGTATTATGTATTATGTATATGTATTATATATATATATATATATGTGTGTGTGTGTGTGTTATTTTATATATATGTATTATATGTATATTTTTATATATTATATATGCATATCATATATATATATATAATTTATAGGTATTATATTATATGTGCATTTCATATGTATTATTTTGTATTATACATTTATGTGCTAAATGAACCATATGTTATTAGTATTATATCTTAATTGTTATTATATTTTTAGTATTATTTGTATTATAAGTTATCATAATTGCTCGGTCACTTTCACTTTACCTATTCAACCAAATTCTCATTTACGTCTGATTTTAAGCATGTAGACAAGAACACCTATCAATATTAATTTGAAGAGGCCATTAAGGAATATATCGATTCTTTCACTAATGAATTATTTTGAAAATGAACTGCTGACTAAATACTGAGAGAGAGAGAATGAGTGCAAAAGGCCAATGGGGGGAAATATAAGATTGAGTAAATATTTAATTCGAACTTTTTTTTGTTTTCTAATACTGAATGTCCTGATATTTCGCATTTGCAGCAAGACAGTCATTTAATATGATGTTACCACCTAAAAGTATTGGACAAAAAACAGATAATTAAAGACACTGTTTACTCAGGTTTTAAATGATGTACTGATTTTAATGGCATTTTAACATGTCTAGGGTTATTCTATGCCTGCATATTATGAAATCTCGTTCATTGTGTGGTCATGATTGCATATTTTGCGTAGGTATTATAAGAATATGTTCACGTTATGTTTTGCCTGATTTATCAAATAACAACATTGAAATCCGGAAGAAAGTTTAACATAGGTTTATTACATTTTGTGCAAAGATATAAGAGAATAGAGTCAACCACCTAGTGTTTCCATCACAGTAATACATTCTCTGTAGCAAATAGACTCATCGTATTATTCATGAATTCCAGTAGTGTACACCAAGTGTAACGTGGCGGTAGCGATATATTCACAGTACCAAAACGGATATATGTAACGTTTTAATAGCGTTATATGTTGTATAGCGGGTCTTGTCTACGTGCCTCCAAATTCACCATAAAAAGGTGTTCGGCACGTGGCGGTCATCTTGTGATAAAAAAAGTACATCGCGAGAAATATATCGTCACAAGCTGCTTAGCTTTTATTTCCCAGGCTCGTCTCATGGGTTGTGTCGGAGAGGAGGAAAATCAAGAGAGAGAGAGGACACTGTTAAATTACTGTGATCCCACAACTGGGACCAGAGGTCCGGTCCGTACCCTACGCGTCCGAAAGCAAAAGAGGCCGGTATTTTTCTTCGTTGTTCCACGTCACCACGGACTTCCGGTTCCGGTCAACACCCGAAACTTCCGGTTGACATTCAATTCTCCATTCGGGGGGTCACGCCCCAATCAAACTCACGTCAACCTCATCACTTTTTTAAAAACCTTTACTATCTCTTATTTCTTCTTCCTCTCTTTTCTAATAGTAGTCCCCGCAAAACTCAGGATATCCCCATCTTGCTACACCAAGTCTTGTTCATCTTACTTGGATGGTTGATATAATACAAGCTACAGCTGTCGTTTTGTGGGGTCCTGCTTACAGGATTTATTAAAAACACACAGAATTATTATGTTGTTCCCACCTAACATTTTGATCCAAGCATTTTGTTAAAATATAAATGGTGCCGTCATATTGTAGCACCGACACGGCGACATCTTGAAAGAATTCTCACTTTATCTTATCATTTTCATATGATCTCCATCTTATCTAAAATATGTTATCTTCGTTTTATCTGAATTCATATAGAGGCCAGTGCCTCTTACTGCCTTTAAGTGTTTCGTTGACGAGTCCGATAAGTGATGAAGTAAGATAGCCATTATATATAATTTTATATATATGCATGTATCCATATACATTTATATATGTGTGCGTATGTGTGCGTGCGTATGTGTGTGTGTGCGTGCGCGTGCGTGCGTGTGTGTGTGTGTGTGTGTGTGTATGTGTGCGTGTGTGTATGCGTGCGATATGCAATGAATGTCTGCAGGTGGCTTTTATAGATTTAATTTTCGTTTATGACAAAATTATTATATCGGTGTGCGCGTGTGTGTATATGTATGTACGTGTGCGGATATTTCATGTGAGTGTGTATACATGTGTATATATGTGTGTATAGTTATGTATGTATAGGTATGTGTTTATGTATTTAAGTGTGTGTGTATGTGTATATGTATATGTGTATCTAAGTATATGCATATGAATATATATGTGCGTGTATCTGTATATATATATTATGGACTCTCTCGTCGATTTTCGACGCATGAGGATTCACACACACAATGAACACCCACACAGTGATTTGTTTATAGTGTTAAAGGCTTGCGTTGGACCATCCACACTTTTTGGCACAGTCGATAGAAAGAATTGGTGCATCAAGGGTTGCCACAAACCCAATCAACGACCCACCTCAGGAATTGTGAATTCAGAGTTATCCCTCTCCTAGACTGGTTACCTACCCAAGGCTGAAGGGCCCAATCTGTCCTACTATTTAACCCATAGCTGGAGGGGACTATATGGATTCCATACATTTCCCAAGGGTATAAGCGCTATGTGAAATCCCTACAGCTTCGTCTTGGAATTGAACTCGAATCGACGAGTCCATTTCCCACGACTCTAACCACTAGCCCACGCACCTCCATATATATATATGAGTGTTTATGTGTAAAATATTATCGACATGTTTTATTCTATTTCTTATCTATCTATCCATCTATCTTTCATTTTTTGTTTGTGTTTATCCGTTTTCTTTCTGTCTCGTTTATTAGACAAAAATACGTTCATACCTCTCTCTTTCGGACAGTACATTTTATTTTATTTTCAGTTTTTTTTTTTTTTTACTTAAATTAAGTTTCAATCCGTGGAAGTTGTTTTGCTATTTTTGTGACGAAAAAACAAACAAAATGCCACTCAATCTTTTTCTCTCGCTTTCAAATACATTCATCAATATTTAGATTGGCGTCAGACATTTAATAGCCTCCTTATTTTCAGTGGGCAAATTTGAATATTTCCTAATATAATACAGTCACCGGCTCTTGTTTTGTTTTTTAATTCACTTTCATCATCACCATCATCATCATCGTCATCATCATCATTATTATTTCATTTTATTTTATCTAAATTAATTTTTGCATTAAAAAAAAACAATCCTGTCTCATTATTATTATTGTTATTATTATTTCATCTTATTTTATTTGAATTAATTTTCTCATTTTAAAACATCCTGTCTCATTCGGAGCTTTAGTTTTCTCTTTGGAGCCAGAAATTTTTACGTTCCCACCCGGCAAAAAAAAAAAAAAATGAAAGAAAAAGCCTTGTAATCTGACAAACAAATATCATCTCTGTCTCTCTCACAAAACAATCACAGCATTATCAAATATTAAAGCCAGGCATTATTTTTGACCAAACATCGGGTTTTGTTTACAATTAACTGATTCCGACTTAAAATGTGCCAACTCTGATTAAATTAACAATTTTCTTTAGTCGGTCCAGTGCAAATGAACCGGCATTTTCTGTTTACTTCATTTACAAAACACAACCATCAAATGTATTGTCAGGAGATCAGGATGAGATGAAATTAAAGATTACTGTATACATTGGTAAAACATTGGACAACTTTTTTTTTAATTATCAATCTCCCTTTGGTCACAACGAAAGATTGTTGCAATAGTATGATATATATATATATATATATATATATGTCAACCAACCCCTCCGCACTAGCAGGATGTGATAAAAGGTCAATTTCTCAAACGGAGTTTTACAGGTTTGAATTCAGAGTTTCCTTCTCCTAGACTGGTTACCTTGCCAAGGTTAAAGAGCCCAGTCTGCCCTAGTATTTAGCCTATAGGGATTGGCCCCTATTTTTTACGGCATGTGGAATTGACCAAATTTAAATAATTAAGTTTTCTTAAATAACTAGTTTTACAATTATATAAGCTAAGTTTAGAAAGATGTAAACAAAAGAGAATCAAATAAATATTAGTTTAGAAACATTTTAACAACAATAGAAACAATGGTTTAAATTTCATGGGAAATATGTACGCCATCGGAATGTACCACAATCATTCGATATTGCATCATTGCAAATCACCTGATATTTGAGGAATATTTTAGCTTAATGATCACGTAGACAATGACAAAAAGAAAATTATAAAATAGCCCATAGAGCTGAAAAAACAACAGACAGTGGGAGCTTACGCTCTTCCCGACTCGATAGAGTTGGGGCTGATGCTCCTAACTCGACAGTAGGAGCGAAAGTTCTCCCCCAACATCTACACAACGGGGAAAAGTCGTTGCCCGAAGTCACATCAGGTTGGTCTCGTATTTTCGTTTCCAATTTTCTCTCTCTCGACAACACTGACAAGTTTCAATCACAGACAAAACTGCTACAATGTTGACACAACCAATCACACACATTTAAACAATACATGTCACACTTGTCACACACAACTACGTACAGACACATACAGTCTGCAACACCACTGAAAGAACAACTGAATATACCAATTGTAAATTAATGTATATAAAGTTTGTTTCTTTTATCAATTTGTCTTCTTCTTTTGTTTTCTATGGAAACTTCATTTCCGTAGTCTTATACATTTAAATTGTGGGGACCCATAACTCGGATCTTCTTCAACTACATAAACACCAAACAACAACGGTCCCTACAAGACAAACCTGGAGGGAATATCATTAGATTCATATCTTATATCACTTTTTAAGCTGAGATTACATAGATTATAAAAACGATCTTGTGATATATTCGATCGTAGATCCTTGTTTTAATGTTACAAAGGTGTCTCCTTAAATATGAGACCCTGGGCTATAGCCTACATATATAAATCCGACACTGTTCACACATAACACGAACTAATTGATTGGTTGGCTGGTCTCAAGATTATGCTCGATGCTGAAATCTTTATCTAGGATGAATTCTTTGCTGGACAAAATAATGCCATAGGGACAAACTATATCAAAGCGAAAATTGATAAGACCCAACAAATAGTAAATATGAAACTTTGTGGTAATAGAGATGAGACTGTAAACCATATACTCTGCGAATGTAGCAAACTGGCACGAGAATACAAAACTAGACACGACTGGGTTGGAAGGTGATCCACTGGGAATTATGCAAACAATTTAATTTTGACCATACAACAAAATGGTATATGCATAAACCAGAATCTGTTCTTCAGAACGAAACGCATAAAATTCTCTGGGACTTGGAAATAAAACGGATCACCTTATCCCAGCAAGAAAACCAGACCTAGTGTTGATAAACAAAAAAGAAAGAACTTGTCAACTGGTGGATTTTTCAGTGCCAGCAGATCACAGGGTGAAGCTGAAGGAAAATGAAAAAATTGACAAATATCTGGACCTTACCAGAGAACTGAAAAAGTTATGGAATATGAAAGTCAAAGTGATACCAATTGTAGTTGGTGCACTTGGAACGGTCCCAAAAGGATTGGAAAAGGGTTTGGAAAGTCTGGAAATCCGAGGAAGGATTCATACCATTCAGAAAACTGCACTGTTGCAATCTGCCAGAATACCCAGAAGAGTCCTGGAGACATGAGGAGACTTGCTGTCACTCAGATTCCAGTGAAAGACCATCAACTGACGGTGATGTGAAAACTCAAAAGGAGTAATAATAATAATAGAAATTGACAATGTAAAAATAACGGAAAAAATAAAAAGAAAAGGATGAAAATCAGGTCCCATGGTGCAAATAATTCATTCAATTTGTTGACAGAACATTGTCTTCATACATAAGTCCCAATTTAGAAAAAGGAAGAAAATAAACTGGGGAAATCTCTAGCTAAATATAATATGAAATTACAGATAATGGCGTTAGGTAATTTGGTTACTTATTCAACCTCTGTGTCAAATAGAAAAGAGATTATTGTGACTCAACAGAGAAGGCTGATCAGAACCATAAACAACAGATACCGTTTATACTAATATAATAAACAGCATTTTAAGACCAATTTTTCACCTAAACAAGAAGGGAACATTTTTTTACACGAGATATGTTGTTGAAATATCCTCCACTAAGAGAGAGAAAAAAAAACACGGCTTATTAGTAACTCTTAGGGTACCATCAATGAGTCAACTAGCTATTTTAAAATTATTAATGTTAGAGAGGAATTCTTGATACCATAAAACTGTTAATTATTTTGTGACAGAGAACACGAAGTGAGTGACGAACGTCAAGGCCTGCCGTATTCTCGAAGGAAGCGGGTTAGGCTTTGCCTAACATGTAGGACTGTAGAATCGAACCCGCTTCCTTCAGAATGCGAACGGGCGACACATTGGCACCGAAGTCGAATGCTACAGTCCTGGTGTAAGCGCCAGGTGCCCGGATGACAGCTATGAGGATTTCGGCGGCCGGGATTGGCTCGACAATCTCGTGTGTGGGGCGCAGACACCCGGATGTTGAGGAGAAACTAGTATAAGTAGAAGTGGAGTGACGGCTGAAGTTGAGTTGCGATTTTGAGTTGCTGAAGATTTTACAACGACGGATTTTCAGTTGCTGAAGATTTTACGATGATGGATTTTTTGCAAGATTTTTTGACAGACGACGACGTTGTTGCCCCCCTTTCAACAAGTCGAATATTTATTTTTTCCCTCTATTTTTTTTTTTCATTCCAGATATTTGTATTAAGAATAATTATCTCATGCTATAAGTTTTTACTAGTTATTAAAATAGTAATTACTTAAAACCATATAACTGTATGCAAACAAATGATTATTAATAAATTTTATTATAATGTGATTATATATCTGTCTGTCTGTACCCCAAACTACGTGACCATCAACATCACAATTCGTTTAGATATTTATGGTATATTCCCAATGAAATTGTCTTTATGTAATCTTAATTAACATCTTAACTATTAATAATGTCCTTATTAAAGCCTAGCTAAAAAAAAAATCTATGTTAATAATGAGTTTAGAATCCTGCAAAGTGTGTTATATATCAATATGAAATAAAAGTTTAAATAGTCTAAATTGTGGATACATTCTAAACTGTTAATTACTTGGTGTTGTTGATTTCTAATATTATTGTTTCATTCTCAAATGTATTAAGAGCAATCCTGTCTATACTTTTTTTAGGGAAATCAATTAAAATAAAACAAGAATAAGTGTAATGTTTTTTATGTGTTCGTATTTAGTTTCGTCAGTCTGTTTAATCTAATCAAATTATAATACTTGCACCCAGAGGGTACATGTTTTTGCTGGTAGGGATAATTATTTTAAACCTTATAATTTGGGATAAATTATTTTATAGAAATACTCAAAATCATACTGTCGTGTTCAAACGATATATATCAAATAGGAATATTTGTTATATAACTATGTGTAAAAAAGAAAAAAAGCAATACATTAAACTGAATTCTGAGATATTGAGATATTATTCGATTCTGTACGTCCACTAAGGACGTTGGCGTAGTGTCCAAAATAAAAATAAAATTTATCTGCACAAGTGACTTGCAGGCCAATTCTTGAGTGACAGTCTTTGGTGCACTGAATGCACACAAATGTGATGCTTTCTAGAGCTGCTGGCTTTTCTCTCTCTTTCTGGATCTCTTTTCTGTCGAGGCTACTCTGCTTCACTCCTCTCCATGCCTTGGTTAACCTTGAGGCGCCAGGCCGCTCTATTTTTTACATCTACCTCCTTATATATATATATATATATATATATATATATATATATATATATATATATATATATATATATATATATATATATATCAATAAAGGAAGAACTCAATACAGTAATCCCATAATAAATTTATTTCGACGAAAATTGGGGCCCATATAAATCTAAGTTGTTTAAACCGGCTCCCCGAATTTTCGTCTCATCAGATGGGTCTCAATTCACTTGAAGTGAATTGAGACCCATCTGATGAGACGAAAATTTGGGGAGCCGGTTTAAATCAACTTAGATTTATAGGGCCCCAATTTTCGTCGAAATAAATTATTATGGGATTACTGTATTGAGTTCTTCCTTTATTGATAAATATTGCTCTGTATATAATCTAAAAGGTTATTTTACATTGAGCTCTCTTTAGTGATTTAATGATTCACTGTATTTATACATACTGGATCATCAATATTAGTACAGTGGATCTTGAATCACATATAGAATCATCCCTTACTACCAAGTTTTGGCTATATATATATATATATATATATATATATATATATATATATATATATAATCTAGCTTCACTGAAGAGACTTAGATTTAGTGATCTGGAAAGCATGGATCACCCTTTCATTGCCATTATCCCCAGGTACAATCTGACTCGAAGTGATAGGGTCATATTAATGATTCAAATCGATGTGTATATTCTATAGGTCCGTGTGGCTAAAAACAAAAGCCAAAAAAAAACCAACAAAAACAACAAAAACACTCGTAAGTACACGAAAATGTAAATATGGACGTAAAATGAACGTGATTCCCTAACCTCTGTGTGTAAAATAAATATACACGGGTTGGTATGCCGTGAAAATGTAAAGTTTTTAAATGCTATCCTTGGCCAGTTGAAAAGGGCTTAAAGAAAGTCCTGTGTTATGGAATCCTTTGGTAAGCGTATAAGTTCTATCCTGTGTATCGGTAAAGGTCCAGTGATTTAATCCTATGTCCGTCGTTAATGAGTGTTACAGGGATTATGAGCAGTAGGGTCGGTTAAGTATTGTATCAGCCTCAGAGTACGGCCAGTGATTGGCCAAGGAATAGATCACATGATCTCGCCTAGTCTATAAGTAGGAGCGGAGATATACCACACACCTTATATAACAAAAGAATCTCAACAGAAAACGAATCAATAAAAAATCTGAAGAAACACTTATACATTACATGGGAATATAAATTCTCAATAAACGTGATTCCCTAACCTCTAGCATAGATTGCTTTAAACTGGTTGACATACCGTTAAAATCAATCAATCAAGTTATTATGTGAGTACATAACACTTCTACTTTGTAGAGTACTAATATAACCGTGTCCCTAGTATGATATTAAACTGTATCTAATGGAGAATTTCCAGTTTTGGAGCTGAGGGAGTGCAGTGTACACCATTATCGACATTACCCTAAGGTCCACATGGATCCGGAGTGGAGTACCGGTTAGGGTCCTATCTATGAGATAAATAGAT
Organism: Doryteuthis pealeii; assembly: GCA_023376005.1. Classification (NCBI taxonomy): domain Eukaryota; kingdom Metazoa; phylum Mollusca; class Cephalopoda; order Myopsida; family Loliginidae; genus Doryteuthis; species Doryteuthis pealeii. Next base: position 9,196,073 of record CM042139.1, on the reverse strand, counting down.
CAAAAAAACGAGTTAAAAAATTGAGTTTAAATAGTATTTGAATACATACCAAGAATGAATAAAACAAAAGGTCTTTGTCACAAGATAACCCAGCAATGGTTGACATGCCGTTAAATCCAACCACCCAACCAAAACTAATATAATCCCACTAATAAGCAATTGAAACTTAAAGAAAGAAAAAACAATAGTTAATAAGCAACATCTTCGTTTTTTAGGATTTATTTCTACTAGCAGGGCCTGTGAATATACCACAGTATGATGATTTAATTAATACAACGTTTCATACGTTTACTTAAGAGCTGTTGCTTAATAATCCAATGTTTTAAAAGTATTATAATCTTCATTTAACTCTCTATCTCTCACACTTTTTTTCTCTCTGTCCTTGTTTTCATTATGTTTGATTGAAACAGATTAGCGTTATCACCCCCTCTCTATCTTTCACATACTCTCTTCCCTTTCTTTCTTTCTCGTCCTTTTCTCTCCTTTCTTCCTTTATAATAATAAACGGAATGGTCTATTATTAAGCTGAGGTGACAACAATTATAAGAAATAAGAATTGTGCGGATAAACAGCAATAGATACTCAGGATTTACATTTTTGCATTTCATCTTGGACGATTTTAAACGGTTTCATTTTTATCCAGAGGGTGTTTCAAGAGGATAACGTTCGGAAAATTGAGGAACAAACGTATTATTATTATTATTATTATTATTGTTATTATTATTATTATTATTATTATTATTTTCTCACCCACCTAACCTGGTGGTTCGCTGGAGGCTGAGTTGCAGCAAGTCTCCTCATATCTCCAGGACTCTTCAGAGTATTCTAGCTGATCTCAACAGTGCTGTTACTTGGAAGGTCTCGATTCTTTTAGAATTTTCAGTTCCTCTAGACTCTTTTCCAAACCCTTAGGAACCATTCCAAGGGCCACAATTACAATTGTTACCATTATATTATTATTATTATTATTATTATTATTATTATTATTATTATTATACTACTAGCAAATATATGCACCCTCCGGGTGTAAGTATTTAAGTTTTAATGTAATAAAATATTGTATTAAATCAGAAAGGCTAATGAAACTAAATAAGAATGCATATAAAAAGATTTGAAACAGAGGGAGTATAATAAAAAATAGAACAACTGAAACTTACTCTTCCATCACTCTCGTCTTTCATTGTTATTTTTTCTAATGTAAGTATTTAGTTAAAAGAGGAAATAAATAACAAAATGACAGTTATTTTATCTTGTTAATGGATTTCATTTAAGATTCATTAAATATATTTTTGCTTATATTCATTAAAATAAAACCAAACAGTTAGAAATCAATAATACTAAGCACATATTTATTAAATTTGATTTTTTTAATATTAATATGCAAATTAGCCTTCCCGTGCACACTGTAAACCACTATTTTGTTGTATATATAAATATAATAGCATGTTGTCAGTATGTAGACATGGTTAACAGTATTAATAATGTAAAAACAATTTTATTAATAATTGAGGTTTAAATAAAAATAAAATGATGGAGAATCTGATGTCAATAACTAAGGGAATTGTGACTTGAGTAGGAATATAGTTTCGGTTACAGACAGAAAAACACACAATCTCCATTATAATAAGATTATTATTATTATTATTATTATTATATTATTATTATTATTATTATTATTATTGTCTACGAATGACACCAGAAGATTAAACAACATGAGTATTGATATATATATATATATATATATATATATATATATATATATATATATATATATAATATATATAACAAAAATCGTGGAAATCTTTTTTTTTTTTGTGATCACCTCTGTATGTTTGTATTAGACATTTGCTTTTTTTTCACTGTGTTGATCTTCCGAGTCTCGAATAAATTTTCTTGGCTGGCATCAAGATTTGTTTTTGTTTTTTTTCTTTCTTTCTGTTGTAACAAGGAAAGGAAATCATTTGAAATGTCGATATAAATCAAAAGCTCTTTTGTTGATTTACAGCTAAGGTGGACTGAGACTTTATGACAATTTGAAAGCCAATCTTTTATCTTAAGTAAATGTTTGCTCGAAGGATTCTATTCAGCCGTTGCAGGTGGATTATATTAATCAAGCTGCCACTCAAAAGCAATTTACAACACCTTTCAAGTCTCATGGCATTTCTTGGCTAATTTGAATAAATCTGAAAAGGCTGCTCACGAGAAACGATCTTTCTCTTCTCGATGTTCGAATCTTTCTTTCGATCGACAATAAAAATACAGACTGATTGAAAAGTAACTGCCAACGTTAAACTATCTATAATTATTTTTATGAAACTAGAAATGGCTATCTGACATCGCCTGGTAGAGGGGGGATTTTTAAAACTTAGTCTCGCAGATCCATTATTACTTATTGCGAGTGAGATCCTCGCTAGTTGCCCCATGAAAAATCCCCACGGAAATATAAAACAATATAGTAAGACATTTCCAGTCAATGATTTAGAATTGAAAAAAAAGATTTAAAAAATATTATATTTCAAAGCGGGAAAAAAACAAAAAAATATACCAAAATAATAAAAAAAAGATAAATAAAATAACATGCTAATGACTTTCCCTTCTGTTACTTTTCAAATTTGAATTTTTAAATATCTTCCCAAATATAACTCAAATCTTCATTGTTTTTACTCAAAAACAAAGCCCTGGTGATATGTAATGTGTATATATATATTTACTTTGTCGTTAATTGTTTTATTTTTGAAGTTTCCTCCGGACATACATATACACACAATTGTCCTTTATATATTTATAGAAGATTACACTTTTCTAAAATATTTAAGGAATGTTCCTTATATTATGCTATAAGGTGCTCCTCTACATTTTGCTATTGTTGTAATGGTTGAATCATAATTTTCATGGGAGAAGCATGGGTAGATGTGGACAGCATCAGTGACCGGCCAAAAGCCCTGATTTAGAACTCTGCGACTTTTTTATTTGGGGTTTGTTGTAGGAGTAATTCTATTCTACAAAACCAACGACTTTAGAAGGAGTAGGAAGACGAATACACGAATTTATTTTGCACTTCCACAAGAGTAAATGTTTGTTCGAAGGATCCTGTTCATTCATTACAAGTGAATCATATTAAACAACCTACTAATGAAAAGCAATTTACACCACCTTTCAAATCTCATAGCGTTTCTTAGCTAATCTATATCTATATCTATCTCTATATATAATGGAGATAGACTGCATTTTTGTCTGTAACCGAAACTATATTACTACTCAAGTCACAATTCCTTTAATTATTTACGTCAAATTCTCCATGATTTCATTCTTTTAAACCTTCAGTTATTAATAAAAATTGTTTTACATTATTAATACTGTTGACCATATCTACGTACTAATAACATGCAATTGTATTTATATATACAACAAAATAGCGATTTACAGTTTGAACGAGAAGGCTAATTTGCATATTGATATTTAAAATCTTATTTTAATAAATATGTGCTTGGTATTATTGATTTCTAATTGTTTGGTTTTATCTTAAGAAATATAAACAAAAATCTCGTAGATAAATCTTAAAAGAAATTTATTTATAAGAAACAAATAACTGTAATATTATCCTTTACTTCCTATTTTAACTAAATAGTTAAATTAGGAAAAATTTACCAATGAAACAGGGGAGTAATGGAAAATGATGGAATAGTTAGTTTCAAAGTTGTTCTATTTTTCGATTATACCCCTCTGTTGCAGATCTTTTTATCTGCATTCTTAGTCAGTTTCATTAGCCTTTCTAATTTAATATGATATTTTATTATATTAAAACTTAAATACTTGCACCCGGAGGGTGCATATATTTGCTAGTTTGAATAAATCTGAAAAGACTGCTCATGATAAATGGTCATTTTCTGTTTGATGTTCTAAGCTTTTCTTTCATTGACACTAAAACTACAGAATGATTAAAATGTAACTCTCTATTTTAAACTATTTACATCTTTTTATATGCAGTTACTTTCTTCTAATCTTTGTAATGTATGTTCCTTGATATATGCAAGATGGTGCTCCTTCACATTTTATTTTGTATTCGTGAATGGCTGAATATCTATTTTCTGTGAGTAAGATTTTTAAACGTGGTAAGCATGAATGGCCGACCAAAAGCCCTGATTTAGCACTCTGCGACTTTTTTATTTGTTTTTTTGTTTGTTTGTTTGTTTGTTCTAATGGTCAAGTTCAAATTCTGGATCTCTGGCGAGTGTGGAGTCCTACTTTATCACCATTACTTCCAATTCTACGCTGACCCGAAATGGTAGTATCTATAAGGGTCCAATGTTAATAGGTGTTAAATTGAAGAATATGAGTTAACAAAAATGTGTTTAAAATTATTTTAAAGAAAATTTAGTTTGAAATTTTTTTCGGTAATCATCAAGATGAAATAAATTGTTTCTCTGAGTAGAGGCAGTAACATAGAAAAATAATTAACACAACTCCTACCCCAGCTATGGTTAGCGGAATGAGAACAGGATACCCCCGTGGACTAAACAAATGGTTAGATTCAAAGTTCCGTGATGGCTCCCGATTACGACAAGAAAGTTCCCGAGGTTCGAGAAAGAAGGTTCCCGAGTTCGAAAATAAGGTTCCGAGTTCGAAAAGAAGGTTCTCGAGTTCGAAAAGAAGGTTCCCGGGTCCGATAAGAAATACCTGAAGAAGGCCGGGGGTCATTTTGGCCGAAACGTTGTACAAATAACAATGAAGATGGGGACAATAGTCCGAATAATACTGAAATAAATTGTTTTGGGCATAAAATAATCCAACACCTTCCGTATATTCAACCAACCAACACAATCCGAGATTAAATTTCGTATTTAACATTAGGACTTCAATTTCATAATAATGAATAATGCAAATATCAGAACCTTCTTTTCTTTTGTCAATTTACTTGTTCGCCTTTGTGAACACTTCAATAGAAATCCGTGCAATTAAATTTAAGAAATTTCAGTACAGGTTTCTGTCATTGAAACGATATTGACATGACATAATAATCCGGCATAGAAGAAATATCAATTGTTTCATCTTTTGTCCATCTTAGAATATCGTAGGAACAAATGTGTTTACCAGAAAGCAGATTGCCTCAATACACTCACTGTTGTCGTATCAGGTGCAAACACAACCAGCCTTTAAAAATAATAAACTTCGAGTTCCCAGCAATCCCATTTCAATATTTGTGCCTTTGTTATTATTAAGAGATTTTCACACCAGCGTTAGCTGATGATATTTCCCTGGAGATAGAGTGACAGCAAGTCTCTCAGGTCTCAAGGACTCTTCTGAGTATTCTGGTCGATTGTGGTAATGCAGTAGTCTGGATGGTCTCAATTCTTCCTATGATTTCCAGTTCCTTCATTCTTTTTCCAACGCTTTTTGGCACCGTTTCAAGTGCACCAACAATAATTAGTATCTCTTTGACCTTCATATTCCACAGCTTTTTTGAATTCTCTGGGAAGGTCCAGGTATTTCTCTCGCTTTTCGTTTACCTTCATCTTCATCTACTGAATCTGCAAAATCTACCAGTGGTCAAGTTCTCTTTTATTATTATTATCATTTTGAATTTTTCCCATTAGCGTTAGCTTATTATTATTATTATTATTATTATTATTATTATTATTATTATTATCAAGTTTTTATACACCTACCGTAGCCGGTAGTTCACTGGAGGCTGAATAACAGCAAGTCTCCTCATTTCGCCCGTGTCTGATGGCAAGCCCTTACCCTTTTTATCATATGGGTGCTAGAAAGCGGTGACTGGGAACCTTCATGTCCTGCGAATGACGTTAAACTCTATCTGATATTGAGGTACCAGTTCTGAAGGTCTGGATAATGTGGAGCAACCCTTCATTAACATTACTCCCAGGTTCATTCAGACCCGGAAATTCATTTTTTGGGATCACTAATTGTTATAGGTGATACACCCTATAAGACTAATGGAATGCGCCGACAAGTTACTATAAATAACAGGAATAATTGTGGCTTAGCAGTAAGCCAATGCGAGTGACTCATAGCTCTATTGTCGGACGTATTTCCCACTTTTCTGTATTGTATTTGTTTACTTTCTGTTAATACATTTTTCTACATTTGTTACCCATCGTTTTGTTCATATTTGACCCCTTAAAACCTCACAACACTAATATAGATAATTTCCCAAATTTTTTATAAATATAAATCAATTTTCACAATCAATCCTTGATGTAATGTTTAGTTGGCTAGAATAAATAACCTAATGTTAATCAGCTGGAGCTTTACAATACACCAACTGCACATCTGCAGAGTTGTAAGACCCCCTCCCCCCAATGAGACCAACTGTTGGCTGTTGGCTGTAGGTGAACTCTTGGCGACGAGTCCAATTCCCATGACTTTAACCATTACACCACACGCTTCCATGTCCTAGTACCTATATAATTGTCCCAACCTTTATGATCTGGGTATGATATTAAACTCAATCTGATGATTAAGTTCAAATTCTGGGACCCAACAAGAGCGATAGTCGTGTGTTGGTTGAAAGTAGGAGAGGACAAGAGGAAAGACTCGCTCTTTTTCATTGACTGGGCTTACGTCTTCCTTCCCCTATGTTCTTTCCTAACCACACATTGTCCTAATGAAAATAAACAACCGCTTTCACCCAAAAATTTTGGGAAAACATTCTAAACACCTCGGGTACGCTAAAAGCACCGTATGAGAGCCTATGTCCAAGAGAATCTAACAGTTGATTTTGAATATTGGTTTATTCTTATTCTTTGTGGTAACCCATTTGAGAGTTTGTCTTATTATCTTACCTGAAACCGGACAGGGGAAAGATTAATGGATTCAATGTCTTATACAAATCCATTAATGGAAAGGGAAAGTAAAGAATACAGGCTACAATTTAAACTCATACCGCTAATTTCAAGTTTAGCGCCGATAACAATTACGCCAATGCCTAATATATAAGAAAAAAACCTAGTATATACTAATATATAATAAGAAATATAATATTTTATCATTGTATATAATAAGTTATAATATTCTATTATTCTAGTGCATATATAATAAATTATAGTATTCTATTATTGTATATGATGGACACTCCCATCGATCGCCGTATGAGTGTTCATACAATGAACATCCACACAGTGATTTGTTTATAGTGGTGAAGGCTTGTGTTGGACCATCCACACTTTTTGGCACAGTCGATAGGAAAGAATTGGTGCATCAAGGGTTGCCACAAACCCAATCAACGACCGACCTCAGGAATTTTGAATTCATAGTTATCCCTCTCAGAGACTGGTTACCTACCCAAGGCTGAAGGGCCCAATCTGTCCTACTATTTATCCCATAGCTGGGGGGAATTTTGAATTCAAAATTATTGTATATAGACTCTAATATATATATATATATATATATATATATATATATATATATATATATATATACCTACTAATAGTTTTGATTAATAGCTCATCAGGGCAAGAATGTGCCTTTATGATTTGCTCTACTTAGGTATCGAGCCTATTTTACATTTTATCTTTAGACAATCCTACAATCCTACAGATTTTATATATATATATATATATATATATATATATATATATGTGTGTGTGTGTGTGTGTGTGTGTGTGTGTGTGTGTGTGTGTATTTTTCTTTTGGCCAAATGTTATAATATTAATCGATTATTTTGAGTTGGTATAACCCTCTTTGTCTTTTCTTTTTTAATTTTTTCCTCAGGTGAAGTTTGGTAGTATATTTTACTAACATATTATTTGCCGTATCTCTTTCACATTCTTTCCTATTAGAGAACACTTGCTACCGCAAGGGTTCTCTAATAGGATGTGTAATACAATATATATACCATAAATGAAGCACTGTAAGAAGATATAAAGCAAAACTTTGATGTCAATATTTACTTATCTGTTTATATATTTTGCGTTGAAATAACGATATGAATTATAACCAAATATTGACCAAACAATTTGTTTGATAAAGCGTATTTCCTCACCCGAAGCTGGTTCGAACCCACTTCGAATAATCATTTTTTACGAAGGGCAATCATGATGTAGAGATGGACTAAAATTCCCTCAACAAATCTATGACGTAATTCAGGTGGAGTATGTGTTATGTACTATCACTGTTAATATTTTAGTTGAGAAATGTCGTTTTCAGTGTAGACCAGAACAAGATTATATGCACTGAAATTTTAGTATGGATTCGTATTTGTATCATTGGTTTTTAAATAGAAAAATTACGCAGTCTTGGAAAACATTTTTTTAAATTGCATGGGAAATTACCAACAGGTTCAGATGATGAAAAAATTTTAAAAAGTGTTCTGACTGGAAAATAATTACGCACATGAATCAACCTGTTGAATAAATATATTTTTTTTTTAGAAAGAGAAAGAATGAGAGTATTAGAGGGGTGCAGTATATGCGAGAGAGAAGTATATATATATATATATATATATATATATATATATATATATATATATATATATATATAGAGAGAGAGAGAGAGAGAGAGAGAGAGAGAGCAGAAATAGATAGATAGATAGATAGATAGATAGAGAGAAGACCAGAATAGATAGATAATAGATAGATAGATAGATAGAGAGAAGACCAGAAATAGATAGATATATAGATAGATAGATAGATAGATAGATAGAGAGAGAGAGAGAGAGAGGGAGAGAGAGAGAGAGAGCAGAAATAGATAGAGAGATAGAGAGATAGAGAGAAAGAGAGAGAGAAAGAAACTGACATTTTGTTCATGTGTATCCAGGTGTCTTTATATTTATTAGTTCAATTTCTTTGTTTAATGGCAAACAAACCGTTGTAGGTTATTTAATGCCAAATCCACCCTCGTAGAAGAAAAAGTAGTGCTACTAATTTATCTATAGTTGGGGGTGAAAAGGTTTACACATTTCTCAAGGGTATTGGTCCGAAAGAGGGACGTAATAGCACGACAGTAATTCGAACTGGCATACTAGGATGTCACAGAACACTACGTTACCAACGGCGCCATGGGGATTCCCCCTTTTATTTATTTGCGTGTGCATAAATATATATGTATGTGTGAATGCTTGTATGTGGGTGCTTTTATGTATGCGTGTGAATGCATGTCTGTGTGTATGTGTGTGCTTGTATGTATGTGTGTATATGTGTGCGTGTGAGTATGTGTGCCCGTGCATGTGATTGTATGCCTGCGTGTGTAAGCTTAAAGAATCCGGTTACGCATTATTCTCTAAGCTTAGCTTTGGTGTGGCACAAGGTCAGGTGCATTGGGCATCTAGTGAGACTCAACCTCACTAACAATGGTCTGACAATCTAGCTTGCTAATAATAACATCACGTGAGGTGACCGATCATAAATCCTGGTTGCAGATAATCACACTGGACACAGCAATTGTGATAGTTTGACTTGAATTACGATAAATTATCATGAAAAGAACACAGTTTTGACATGTATCAACAAACAAAAAGTAATTGTATTGATAGTAATAACGTTTTGTTTGGGATGTTACTGCTTACGTTCGCTTGATAACCTGAAGAAAAATAACTAGGTTAGTCATACTAGCAAATAAATGAGATACGGACACAGCTATTTAAGTTTTAATGTAATGAATTAGAAAGACTAACGAAATTGAATAAGAACTCAAATAAAAATATTACATTTATTTCAATTATATTTTAATTAGTTTCTGTATAAAATTATTCATGGGATTGATCTTAAGACGTTCGGGTATAAAACAATTATATCGGAGATCTACAACGCAAGTAATTATTTATTAAACACAATTTTTTAAAAACCAGTGTACAAATTAAACCCACCATATATTAGGTAAACCTTTATTTCTTAGTGATATATAAGACACATTGCAGGATTTTCAACGCACTAATAACATGGGAAGTTTTGAGGAACATATAACTCAGATTTCCAAATAAGATTTATTCTATTCTACATTTTGATGATATTGACTATTAAATACTCATTGATAAACATACGCAATTCCTGAACGTATTGTCTCGTAAGCAGAGTAGTTTCGATTACATACACCAAATCTCCATTATAACAAGATTTGATCCAGCCTGATGTAATAGGGAGCTATTAAATCTGCTTCTTGTGTTTCCGAAACGAATATTTGCATATATCATCATCCTCATGACGCGCTGTTAGCACGGATATGCATGACAATCTCTCCCCATCCATCCCTATCACTCATCATTCTCGGAAGGTCCTCTATGCAGTATCCTGTATCAGCACAGAGCTGGTAAATGTACGTCTTTGCTGGTCGGCCCACACTGGCATGCCCATGTGTTGGCTTCCATAGGAGGACGTCACTTATGTGTTCGTCCTTGCTTCTCCAGCAATATCCTGCGTGTCTTGTCCGTCTTACTCGGATGGTTTGGGTGATATGTAGCAGGTGGCTGTACAGCTGTTTTCTCGCGAGGTGTTGTTTCCACGTCTTGTTCAGGATCACACGCAGCATTCTTGTGCAGCTCCCATCTAGTTTATTCTCTAGACGCTTCGTTACGGTCCGGGTGGTGCAGCCGTACAACAGTACTGACACGGCAATAGCCTGGAAGAATTGGCTCTTTAACTTGTCTGTGAGTTTGGATTTCCATATGACTGATGATATATTTATAGCGGACCATGTCTTTCCTATGCGTGCATTAATATGGTTTTCTGTAGATGAGATATAACTGCCTAAGTGCCTAAATTGTTCTACCGGGTCTTGACAAATATAGGCCATTTACATTTGTTAGCATTATCAATTAACCATGAATTATATATATATATATATATATATATATATATGTGTGTGTGTGTGTGTGTGTGTGTGTGTGTGTGTGTGTGTGTGCCCGCGCGTTTATGTATATATATATATATATATATATATTGATTTAGAGGTTGGTTTTGAAGGCTATCACAATGCAGGCGTAAAGAAAAAAATAAGGTAACAATGGTGTTGTTTGTTAACCTGTGATTTCTTCTTAATTAATTAAGAAGAAGAATAAATCACAGGTTAACAAACAACACCATTGTTACCTTATTTTCTCTTTACACCTGCATTGTGATAGCCTTCAAAACCAACCTCCAAACCAATATATACAGAATGCGTCAAGCAAATTATAAAACCCTTATATATATATATATATATATATATATATATATATATATATCCTATTTTAGATGTATTGGATGTTGTGGTTATTTGAGAGGATATTTTTTCGTCTTCGATCATAAATATATAATTAGTGTCTAAGATGATACACTAAAGTGAAGAAACGAAGGGAAATTCAAGATAAGATTATGTACATGTATAGTTACATTTGCTACGTAAATTATATATATATATATATAAACATATTTACAATAATACATAAACAGATTCCTATAAATAGAATATGCACGTATTATTCTCAGAACAATGGTCATATGAAATGGATTAAAATATTTTATTCTTTGATTCATCAATGAGAGTTTTGCATGGATAAATAAACGAATACTCATACTGTATGGGCTAGGGCCAATATTGAACTCAGGACCTTGTCCTTCTAAAGTGGATATTGCCAACTCTAGCAAGAAGATTCCTTGAGAGCTACGAAGACTTTCTTTCATAAGGATCTAAGTAAAGGCTAGCAGCTTATTTTTCTTCAACATAGTTATTCCATGATATTTTGGCTGGGGTTTGTCCCAACCATATTGCCCTTATTCAAGCCCCAACCCTTTTTATCATATGAGCTAGAAGGCGGTGGCTGAGGGTCTTGTGTACCTGGAAATTACATTAAACTCTATCTGATGCTGAAGTTGTTGGAGTTTTAGTATATAAGGCGTGTGGCAGATGGTCACTCCTACTTATACACTCGCCGATAAGCACGTGACCAGGGAAGGCAACCTCTCATCCAATCACTGGCGGTGCTCTGCTGCTGCTGTTGTATTTATACTGGCTGATTCTAATCTTAGCTCACTGCCACTTGGATCTTCTTGGACGTCGGACCTAAAGGATACTATACCACAGGACTTATTGAATTACCAAAGGATACTATACCACAGGACTTATTGACTTACCAAAGGATTGCTATAACTCGGGACTGACTGACTTACTTACTTATTTACTTTAAGTCCTTTTACAACTGGCCAAGGATGGCGGCCAGATACTTAACAGGTTATGGGCCCAGCACGCTCCCACTGCACAATTCTGAAGGTCTGTGAACTGTGGAGTACTTCTTCATCAACAAGTCCACTCTTACCCAGTGGTAGTACCTGTTAGGGTCCCATTTATGGGTTAAATTGAAGAATGATCTTGAAAACTATGTATTTTACAAAATTGGATACCCATCAAGAATGAATGAAACAAAACGTCTTCGGCATAAATAACCCAACAAGGATTGACATGCGCCAAAAACAACCAACCAACCAACCAACCAGCCATATTTTCCTCTGAATGGCGTGGAAAAAGAATTTACCATTAATTTAGATAATCTAATCGATTTTTAAGGTATATGTTATTCTGCCAGATTTTTTAGCTATGAAAGAAAAAATGTTTTGCTACTTATTTGTTATTAGTTTATTTACTGCTAAATAAGAAACCAAGACAAACATCGTCTAAGTATGCTAATTCCAATTTTTTCCCCAGCGGTATTACAATTAATATGAATATTATATGAACTTTGAAGAATTAATGAATTCAGAAGAGATTCTTTTTCTCCCTTGTTTTTGTTTTCTTTTTTTTCCTGAAGAAAGCTGGATAATCTCGCAGGACGATTTAATTCTGAACGAATTAGACCTTCAGTGTCCACGTGAGATCTTTTCACGAACACAAAAAGCTACAAGAAATAAACAAATATAACCTGAATCTTTAACATTAAAAAAGATAAAATACATTTTAAAAAATAAAAAGGGAAAACACGTTTATTTTTTTTTTTCGAAAAGGTGAAGAAAATTTTATACTTCACTTCCAGTTTTACATTTACATAATTCGAGCGTAAATTAATTACCAATTCAATTCAGTGAAGAAAAAAACTGTTAGGTCAAATCGTATTTTAAGTGAATTTGCTTGTTTAAAGAAACACAACTTCAAATTGGGACTCTGAATCATAACACTGCAACCAATCGTGTTGGCAGAATAAAAAATGAAATGCATCTCTCATCACTTAATAATCAAATTATTATGACAATATCTCCTGAAGAGACAGGGTAGCAGTTTTTTTTTAAGTTGAAGAAATCGTGGATAGCCGTATAGTTAAAAATCAAATATCCATGGTCTTCTATTAGAAATTCAATTTCAACATTCTTGAATTCCTTTAAATTAAATCTGATTCGTTGGACACGCAATTTTAGGTGACTAGTTATGAGTTTTACCTAGTACATAACAGCTACTACAACTCCGGGTCAGAGTGGACCTGGGAGTAATTGTGATGAAGGTGTACTCCACAGTCCCCAGAGCTCCAAATTCATAACTTTACCATCAGATAGATTTTAACGTCATACTCAAGACAATAAGACCTTCAGCCACCGCCTTCTAGCCTAAGCAAAGGCCGAAGTGGAGTGTTGCATGTCATGAACTGCTCAGCCACTAGGTTTCCATCTTTAGGCATCATGGGTTACCACATTTGGGGTCTTACCTCTCTGTGGAGGTGCAGTCGGTTTATTCTTAAGCCCCGGACGATAGGGCTGCGTATTGGCAGAATGAAAATTAAATTCATCTCTCATCACTTAATCATCAAATTTTAATGATAATATCTTATTAAGAGACAGGGTTGCAGCTTTTTTAGTTGAAAGAATCGTGGAGGGCCGGATAGCTGAAAAATTAAAATATCCAAGATCTCGTATTAGGAATTCAAATTCAGTACTTGATTATAGTTGAATTCCTCTAAATTAGATCAGATCTGTTCGGCTCACAACTTTAGGTGATTAGTCATGTTCTTTACACTAAGAACCCATTAAGATATACCTTATATTAGAAATACTAGCAACAGAACCCCCCCCCCCACGGGCGTCGTAAAAATTATTTTTTAAAGACATTGCCTGAGAGGGTGGGAGTTAAAAATTCAATGTCAGAGGGTTTGTATCATAAGTAAGCAAAATCCTCATATTTATTAAAGGAGTGAAAAAAACAAAAAAAAACAATTTGAAATGAAAATTGAGCCCCGTCCCTCTCAAATAAAATGTTGCGTGCATGTAATAATCAAACAATTATTTTGTATATTTTCCACATCAATTTTCCACAAAATCGTAGGTATTTATTTATTTGTAAACTTTTTAGTTTACTTCTTGTTACTGTAAAAAAAGGACGAGAGTAAAAAAACAATTTTTAAAATCGCTTAATCAAATTTTGGGTGTACATAGCATAATAATAGCTGTGACGTAGAATTATGACGTAGTTTTTGTTACAGATAGAAATACAGGCAATCTCCATTATTAATAGAGATAATAAAAAATATTCACATAGTTGAATTTCATCAAGTTTATTTTGATTGCAAATCTGATTTCATATGATCAAAGTTATATTTGTTGTTTGAACTTAAACGTTTGATATTTCCTTCCGGTTGATTCTTTCAAGGAATCTCAAACAGAAGATCTCTTATTGTTTTTTGTTAAACAGCCTATTCCTTGAGATCATAAAGTTATCAGTTAGAAATATCTTGAAGCAAACAATTAAAATAACCTTAATAGGGTAGTTGCCTGGTTGGTTAGTTGGTTCTTACGGCATGTCAACCCATTGGGTTATACTATACCGAATACGTCTTCTTTTATTCATGCATGATTAGTAGTCAGTTTGTATTAAAACTCAATTTTCATTAAACACATTTTTTTCAAATCATGTTTCTATTTTACCCATAAATGAGACCCTAACAGAAACTACCACTCCGGATTAAAATGGACCAGGAACAAATGATAATGACGAGATACTCTACATCCCCAGAGCTCCAGATATCCATCAGATAGAGTTTAACGTCATACCCAGGACATTTAGTGTCGCTGCCACTGCCTTCTTGCATATGCCAGGGTTGGGGGTTTCCACAAGGGCAATAATGTTGGGGAAATCATATACATGCTAGAGCTTGGTGTGGCCAGCCGATTGATCGCAGGGGCCCTCTCCGACCGACCGTTTAACCTAAATAGGGCCTAAGTTGAATATTGCATGTCATTGACCGCTCAGCCACAAGGGCTCCATCCTTAAGCATCACGGATCGCTAACCAATGCCAATAGTGGTGATTTTTGACACGCTGTAGAGGTGCAAACGATGTATTCTAAATCCCCAGCCGAAAGGATGGAGAAATATAGGTAACCTTTCTACACTATGAACATCACCTATAATTTCAATGAATTTTGACAAAACAACAATATCATTTTTGGCCAGACTTTCGGGGTTCGATATCATACAGTAAAAAACAAGACTAAAAAAACACTCGATATGTAAAAATATTTAGATTTTTGTCAGTAATTTTCTATGAAATCTAAAAATGTTTATGTGTCATTTAGGACCTTCAAATACATGAAATACAAAATGTTGTCTTCAAAAATCAATTTTGCTTTGAATGAAAGAACCGGTCGGATAAACGATGAGAGAAAATATGATATCTGATTAATTCAATGACTGAAGGGGAAAAACTGTTATTATCCAGTCCATAAATGTTTCCATAATAGAAGAATCCTTAATTGTAACGATTTTTGTACAAATATCCTCATTTGGAATTAGAACCGTTTATTTGATTTGTCATAGTTTAAATTGTTACTTGATTCCGCTTAATGTAACGATCCTAATTTTAATCCGAATCATACAAATGATATTTTCATATTTGGACAAAACATGAATAATGGATGTCATGTCTCGCAAATTTGCTAACACAATTTTTTAAAGCTTTTCGAATAATCTATGGCTGTAAAGATGCAGAATATTTTAGATTTTTCGCATAGAAATACATTTGAAATGATTTTTACTATAGGAATACATTAGGAAATGAATTTTACAATAGGGTGTATTGGAAAATGATTTTAAATAGGAATACATTAGAAAATGATTTTTACTATAGGAATGCATTGGAAATGTATTTTACGATAGGAATGCTTTGGAAATGATTTTTACTATAGGAATGCATTGAAAATAATTATTACTATATGAATACATTAGAAAATGATTGTCCTATAGAAATGCACTGGAAATGATTTTTATGATGGGAATGCATTGGAAATGATTTTTACTATAAGAATACATTAGAAAATGATTTTTACTATAGCAATGCATTGGAAAATAATTTTTACTATAGGAATGCACTGGAAAATGATTTTTACTATAGGAATGCATTGGAAATGATTTTTACTATAGGAATACATTGGAAAATGATTTTTACTATAGTATTGCACTGGAAAATGATTTTTACTATAGAAATACATTAGAAAATGTTTTTTACTAGAGTAATGCACTGGAAAATGATTTTTACTATAGGAATACCATTGGAAATGATTTTTACTATAGGAATATTGGAAAATGATTTTTACTATAGGAATACATTTGATTTTTCCATAGAAATGCATTTTAATTTTATCGGGTTTTATGGTTTATACATGATACGTGGTACATTTCTACCAGTTGTTAAAGAATTTGATTCTCTAGAATTTTGAATTAAATCATAGAACCACCTCCAAGCTGGTTGGATTCTACGGCATGTTAACCCTTGTTGGGTTATTTTATGCCAAAGACAGTGTTGCATTCATTCTTGTACGGTATTCAGTTTTTTATACACATTTTTTATGTATTTACCCAATAGATGAGACGATAACAGTTACTACTACTCCGTGTATGGGTGGACCTGGGAGTAATGGCGATAAAGTGGTATTCTAATTTCCCCTGAGTTCCAGAATCGGAACTTCATCTTAGTGAAGTTGCAAATTTAAACGTCATAAAAATGCAATAGAAATGTCAGCAACCATATGTAAAAAGAGATTTCAAATGTATTAATATAGTAGAAACAATTATAAGAGAACAAAAAAATCGTTTAAACAATAGGGCGGTTTATCTCAGTCGGCAGAGCGTTCGGCTATGAATCACAAGGTGCCTGGTTCGATACCGGACCCGCCAACTCAGTGTATGAGTAGTACAGGTTTCTGTACGGTAAAGTTTGGAGCTGATGGTTGGTGTTGCGCTCCAACTCAGATGCTAAAATAATCTCCTTGGTCTAGCGTTAGTGAAAAGGGATATACTCCTCGCTGTCTAGCTGATACGAACATTAGGCCACCCCGACGACTTTACTTATATACCACGGAATAATAATTTGATTATTACAGCGTTTGATATGTTTACCTAAGAGCTATCATATGGTCTTGGTTTTTCTTCTGATTTTAGTTGCACAGTCTATTTACAAGCATATAGTATTTGAATCACTGAAAATGTGAATTAAATCCCCCCCAAAGACACCAGCAAAACCATATTTCAAAAACATTAATATATTATATCAAATAGAAGCCAACAGAAAAAATCGTTTAAACAACATACTACTATTAACAGGACCTGTGAATATACCACAGTATGATTAATTCATTTATTACAATGTTTGCCAATTTTTACTCCAGAACTGTTACACATAGTTCAATATGTAAAAAGGTATATACTATTGATTTAACTGTCTCACTCTTTGACTCTTTGTTTCTTTTCGTTTTTATTCTGTTCGATTGAAAGATATTAGCGTTATCGATTCCACGTGCTCACCTCTCTCTATCTTTCCCCTAGTGTCTTTCCTATTTTTTTTTTTTAAAAATTTCTTTCTGTGTAGCATGTTATTTTTAACCCTTTTCTTTCTTTCTAATAAAAACAGAATGGTCCATTATTTATAACGATATAAATGGTAATGCTGGTGATATACAATTTTGAAAAGAAGAGAACGTAACAATGGAATAATTTCTTTTAACTATATATATATATATATATATATATATATATATATATATATATATATATAATCATTGACAGTATGCCATTCTTTCGACAGCTTTTCAGCTATGCATTTATCTTAAAATATATATATATTTCATATTTTATATTATAATTTGCAGCCTAGAAATAGATCGAGTCCAATTTTTAAAAAGTGGTGTGCTATTTTCGTATCAATTTTAAATAAGGACAGTCAGGAAATTAAGTTTATTTGTAAAATTGAAGCATTAATAATTAACTATATTTTATAGAGAATTAAAGAAAGAAGAAATCAGTATGGGCGAGCGTTTTAACTTTTACAGGAAAAGACTACGGATACTTTTCTTGTGGAAGAATATTAAATATTAATGGATTTCAAAGATATCATTGCCAGGAGCAAAGCACAGTTATTAACACTGAAGTTAAAGCGAACATTTGGAAAGATGGTTTTATGTTGTTTTTTTTGTAAGTTTTTTCTTTGTTTTTTGTTTTTTGTTTTTTTTGAGGAAACGAGAAAAACATTACAATGGAATAAAAGACAAAGGTAATCAATTGAGATATGGATAATAGAAACAATTAAAATTCTTCCTTTGATTGAACCAATGCCGTTTGGACATATCCTGAATTGAACTGTCGATAGATAGGGGCGTATAAAATACGGAAACAAACAGATTCCGATTACATTGTATGAAATAAGAAATGATATGAATATAAATGGATAAGAGGAGATACAGTATCAGTGATTGTTTTAATGATTAATTTAGGTTTTCAGCTTTTCAGAAGGCATTGTTGATTCGTCTTGATGCTCGAATGTTGTTCAGGTTGAGAGGTATGAATATCTTATGATATTCTTTTGAACGATTTTGAAATCAGCGAATCAGAGAGCTGTGTTTTTTTGTTTGTTTACAGTAGGTCTTTAAAGAGTCTTTTGTTCCTCTTTACCGGAAAGTTCCTGTGAGGCATTTATTACTATTTATTAATTTAATTGTTCTTTTTTTGTTTTCTTTGTTTCATCCAGTTTGTACATGATATCATTTTTATTTTTTTTTTATTTCAAACGGGATATTTTTTTGCTGTTTCTTAAATGTTTGTGTCAGTGTCAGTGTCTATATATCTGTCTTTCTGTCAGTATATCTGTTTATGTCGATGTGTTTGTGTGTGTGTGTGTGTGTGCATATTTGTGTTTGTCCTTCTGTCAGTGTGTGTGTGTGTGTGTGTGTGTGTATGTGTATGTGTGTGTGTTTATATGTATTTCTGTCAGTGTGTATGTGTGTGCGCGCGTTTATATGTATTTTTCTCAGTGTTTATGTGTGTATATGTGTTCGTGTTTGTGTGTGTGCGTTTATATATATTTCTGTCAGTGTGCGTGTGTGTTTCTATGGATTTCTGTCAGTGTGTGTATGTGTGTGTGTGTGTGTGTGTGTGTGTGTGTGTGTGTGTGATTCTATGTATTTCTGTCAGTGTGTATGTGTCTGTCTGTATCCGTGTTTATATTTTTTTCTCTCCGTGCATATGTGTGTGTGCTTTTATATGTATTTCTGTCAGTGTGTATGTGTGTGTCTGTATCTGTGTTTATATGTCTTTCTCTCCTTATGTGTGCGTGTGCGTGAGTGTGTGTGTGCGCACGCGTGTGTGTGTGTGCGCGTGTGTGTGCGCGTGTGCGTGAGTGTTTGAATCTGTTTCTCTTCTATCAGTCTGTATGTTTCTGTGCGTATGTATATTTGTCTGTCTTTCTGTCAGCGTATATGAGTGTTTGCGCGCGCGCATGTGTGTGTGTGTGTGTGTGTGTGTGTGTGTGTGTGTGTGTGTGTGCGTGCACGGCAGTAAATGTTCCCCATAATCAAGACCAAACTGACCGCCACTCGGCATTGAAGGCAATCCTGCTTGAGGCGCATATGATGTCATAAAGAGCTTCTTTCTGCGCACATTTTGAAACAAAGAGCTTAGTTCGGGATTTGAACTCGGGTCTCTTGATTCCATTTTCTAGGACGAATTTGATTCGTTTGCAAATGGTTCATTGTAATCATAACAATAAGTTTGTTTCATTGCATTTTATTGCACTTTTTATTCGTTCTCATTGCACATCACTCAAATCGCGACAATTATCCGGAAATGTATCTAGATGGCTATGAACTTCATTACGCATACTAGTACAAAATAAAAAAACACCCTCTGGGCGATGTAAAAATAGATTTTTGAAACATATTACCTGAGGGATGGGTGTAAAAAATTCAATGTCAGCGAGTTTGTACCCTAAGTAAGTAAAATCATCAAATTCATTAAAGGATTAAAAAATAAAACAATTTGAAATGTAAACTTTAAATATGTATTAAAATAAAACAAACTATATATAGATATATAATACCAGTCATGTATTTATGAAAACTTGTTTTAAAAAACAATGAGGACTGTCTAATTTTGCATGTTCATATTTTGAGTGTATTTATTCTATGTTATGACAATTTTGGGTAATGTGATGTAAGCAGTGACGTAATTTTTGTCATAGACAAAACCCGGAAGCGAATCTCCATTATTAATAGAATTAACGCCTATCTTTTGTAACTTTTTCAACAGCTTTTTCCACTAACTCCTTGTAGTTTTTGGACCGCCGATCACCTAAGAAGTTTTTAGCAACATTAAAAAAAACGCTGTTCAAACGCTTAATTCCAAGTAATTTATTGAAATAAGAAATTCATGATCCTTGACGAGTTTCTCTGTATCAGGATCATCACTCATGCATTGAGTTTTTAGTGTTAAGTCCTAAAATCAATTTACATATACAGTCAAAACATTTACTTTCTTTATCGAAATGATTTTACATAAGGTTTCATTAATCCCTGAACACAGCCCTCTAGGCTGTGGCTTTAGAATACACCGATTTTACCTCTGCAGAAGGATAAGACCCCCTCCCCACAGTGTGATGCTTAAAGACAGAATCCTGGTGGATGACCGGTCCATCAAATGCAACGCTCTACTTAGAGCCTTACTTAGGTTAGACGGGCGGTCAGAGAGCCACCCCCACCAATTGGCTGGGCACGTCAAGCCAAAGCACCAATAAGATTGCCCCAACCATACTGTCCTCATGGCAACCCCAACCCTTTTTATCATATATGTGTTATAAGGCGGTGGGTGAGGGTCTTCATGAGCTTGGAATGACGTTAAACTCTATTTGATGGTGAGGTTCCAGTTCTAGTCTGGGGAATGTGGAGCACCTCTTCATCATAATTGCTCCCAGGTCCACTCTGACCCAGAGTGGTACTACCTGTTAGGGTCTCATCTATGGGTTAAATATAGAAAAATGTGTTTATAAAACAATTGAGTATCCATTAAGGATGAATTTCCAAGGTTGATATGTCGAAAAAAAAACCAATCCAAACCAACCCAGATCCTTGTACAAAACAAAAACAAAACAATAATTTGTTGATTGTTTTTTTCTTCTCTTGTGGAAGCCAGCACATGGGCACGCCAGTGTGTGCCGACCAGCAAAGACGTAAATTCAGCTCGGTGCAGATACTGGATGCTGCTTAGAGGACCTCCCAAGAACAATGAGATATAGAAACGGCTGGAAAGAGAAAATTATGGATATCCACGCGGATAGCGCGACATGATGATGATGATGATGATGATTTAATACAAAACATATGGACTATTAGTAATGAAGCGTAACTCAGGTGATATTTAAATTGTATGTAAACATTATGTGTCTGTGCCCACGTAACCCAGCAATTATTGATTCCCTCCCGGCAACAAATATACATGGCTTCACCCGCTTTAATCTTGTGTCACATCCTACTTCTGTAGGAGTGGTCGCTTAAATAAATACAATAAATCTGATCTTCAATCCAAACAAACCCTACAGACTTGATTAATTGGTTTAAAACTCTCCCCACCTTTTATTTTTTATTCATGTGACCCTCAGCCATTCACAACTAAACGACGAAATATCATCTGCCTTTTTTTATATGCAAAGAATATTATGATGAAAAAATAATTGTTCTTCAATCTCAAATAACCACGTATTATCATTACGAAGATTCGGTATGTGTCTGTCTATGAGCGAAACTACATCACTCTTTACCTCAAAATACCCTCATCAATTGCGTAAGTATATCAATGATTATTTAATTTATCGTCAAAATCATTTATTTATAGAATAAATCTTATTCATTATCGATGTCTCTAAGAAAATCTGAGTTAGATTTGACTCAAAGCAGCCTATGTTATTAGTGCAGTTAAAGTCCGGCAATGTGTCTTATATATCACTAAGAAATAAAGTTGATATTTGGTGTGTTTGATTTGCATACTGGTTTTAACAAAATAAGGTTTGATAAATAATTAGATTATTGATGTCAAATATTATTGTTTTATTTTCCAACGTATTAAAGTTAATCCTATGTATGGTTTTATATAGAAACCAATTAGAATACGTTCAAAATAAGTGTAATAATTTTATAAGCGTTTTTAATTCATTTTATTAGTCTTTCTAATTTGATATAAACCAATTATATAGAAACCAATTAGAATACATTCAAAATAAGTTTATGTTGTACCGGCCGTTCCTACAGTGGAGAATATACACAGGTTCTCACTATAAATAGTGAGACACCGAGTGAAAAGGTTGTACTGTTACCGTTTAACGGCAAGCTAGCCGTTCCTGTACCATTATTGTAAATACACTTGTCTTATTTTACCCTACCTCGACTTGACTTCTTTTTTACTGTTGGATTAACATCACAACAGTTTAATAATTTTATAAGCGTTTTTAATTCATTTCATTAGTCTTTCTAATTTGATATAATTTATTACATAAAAACTGAAATAATAACGCCGGGAGGGTGTATATTTTTGCAAATAAATACAATAAATTTGATTTTCAATCCAAATAAAACCTACAGACTTGATTAATTGCTTTAACAAACTCCCCACCTTTTGTTTTTATTTATATGACCCTATGCCATTGGTCAGGTTGAGGTAAGTCGGTAGATCACTCGCCTAGGAATCGCAAGGTTTCTGGTTTGATAACGGTCACCACCAAGTCAGCGTATGAGTAGAACGCATTAGGTAATCTGAGATGTGCGGATAAAAAGAGAGCGGATTGTAGGTGTGGCGGTCCACCTCAGCAAAAACAATATCCCTGGTATAGCTAGATAGACTTCCTAACTGTCTATAATAGGCCACTCGAACTTATTTTATGTGACCCTAAGCCATTCGGCTGGTTTAGCTCAGACGATAGATCACATATCTAGGAATTGCAAGGTCCCTGCTTCGATACCGGTTCTTGACAACTCAACCATGGGTAGCATAGATTGGGTAATCTGATCTGTGCTGTAAAGTGGTGTACTGACAGAAAAAGTGGCAGTCGGCTTCAGCAAGAAAAACAAAAAAATATCCCTTGTCTAGCGCTAGTGAAAAGGGTGTGAGCCTCCTCATTGTCCGGCTGATAGTCCGTATCATCTGGACAGCGAGAGAGTCTATCCTGTTTTCGCCAACGCTAGACTAGGTAGATTTATTCTGTTTTTGTTTTGTTGAGATGGGGCCCCATACTTACCAGCAAATCCACACTTTACTATACAGACCAGATCACCCAATCTGTGCCACTCATGCGCTGAGTTGTCAGGGACCAGTATCGATCCCGGAACCTTTCGATTCTGAGTCAGATGTTCTATCAACTGAGCTAAATCGGCCCTTAGCACACTTCAAAGGATGCAATTAAGATAATCAAAGCGCCAACGTCAGAGCGAACGTAGGAATCGAACTCACTCTGCTTGATAATAGGATCTGAGCAGATATGACTGCCAACAGGTCGCTTCACACAATTCCTATCTATGGTCTTTAGTTAATTGAAGGCAGATCTCTAATCAGAACATAAATGTTTCTTGTATTTGTTTTTGGGGCGCTTAAAAAAAGTTGTTTATAAACTTTAGCTAGTTTTTTTTTAAATTCTCAATATCATTCCGAATCTAACGCGCACGTCTTTCTGACTCAGTCCTGTTAGATTGTATCTGACATTCTATAGGAACCCATACACATGTACAATTTTTTTTTTTGTTTTTTTTTTAGTTTTTATTATAGCAACTTCCTTTTATCGTTCTCTATTTCAGCCTCGGGCAGATCACGTATTCTGAGGATTAGTCAAATAATCTGTGGGAGCGTATCTTATTTTCTGTCAGTGAAGATTTCACTCGCTTTTCCAGACTTCTGGCTTTAAACCATACTAAACTAAGCTTAAAAAATCATTGGGCGCCTAAAGTGTGGAAGGAGATTTCAATAATATTACTAGTAAGTGTATCCTTACTGGATGTTTATACTGTAGATGTCAGGTTGCGTGAAACTACTTCACAAATAATATTTAAATGACGAACCTCTTTGTAGAGGGTTATGAGTGTAACGTTGAATCTTTTTTCCGAGCACTAAAACGATATCTGTAACGTTGTCGAATATGGTCACAGTACCCAAAGCGTATATATTCACCGGACTAAAAATATCTTCGGCCCGTGGTGGTCATCTTGTTGATAAAAATTATTACGCGAGAAATATGTAGTCACAACTGCTAGCCTTTATTATCGTGCTCCACTCGTGGGTTCGTATCAGAAAGGAGGAAAGGCAGAGAGAAAGAGAGAGAGAGAACTATTAAACTACCGTCATCCCACACGGGACCAAGGGCACTTCTTAACCCTACGCTGTCCCAAATCGAAAGGGGAGCGGGACCTTTCTTCGTTGTTCCACGTCACCACGTGACTTCCGGTCAACACCCGAAACTTCCGGTTGACACTCAATTCTCCATTTGGGGTCACGCTCCGGTCAAACCATCGTTCATCCTGTTTTGCTCATCACTATTTTTTAAACCTTTACTCTCTCACTTATTTCCTTCTTCCTCCTTTTCTAATATAGTAGTTCTAGCTCACAAAAGTCAGGATAATATCCCCATCTTGCTACATGAGATGTATTCAATAATATTAGGAATAACGATAAAATAATAAGACACGGTTTAGGCAGAAAATACGGAGAAATGATAAAAACAAAGCCTGTATTTATATAATAACAAATAAATTTATTCGGAGAATAAATTCGTAATTAACAACAAATATGTAAATGTTCAATGTTGAATGTAAAAGTTTGTGTGTAGAGTTTAGAAAAGTTCGTCAAGAGATATGTAATGTCACAATGCAAATGTGTATGCAGATTCGTCAAAGTTCGATAGGAAGTGTGTAATGTTTACAATGTAAAATATGTATGCAGAATTAGAATTGATAAAATGGAAAATTAAAGTTTGTGAATACGACCTGATGAAATGTCTATTAATTGCTGTGGCGAGATCTTTGCTAGTGGTAAGCTGTGACTCAGAAGGTATGGTGTTTGTTTTGGTGTTGGTGAGTCTTTCGCTCGGACATCTGTTTCTTGTTGTGGTCGGTCGTATGTTCTATCTGACAGCGAAATGGGATCTGTGTGAATTTTGATTTTCTCTTCTGTTTAAATAATTTCCAAATAGGATCGGATAGTAATTAATTATTTTGGCGCTTACGTGAGGACGTAGTAGTAAGCAACCCCATGATTTGTCCAATCAAACTTTGACTAATGTATAAATGTTTTTTAATCACTTTTCCTTAAGTTTGGAAAAAGGATTGTGTTCGTGTGTTTGTTTTAATCTATTTTCCTTAGGTTTAAGAAAAGAAATGTGTTTATGTGTTTTTATCCTTATTTGGCTATGAAATATAGGATTGTATTCTATAATACTTATATCTCAAATCTGCCTGTTGACAAATAACTTTGGCCTGGACTAGATGGTTATATAACGCTACCTGGTTGTGAAGTTCCAGTTCTAGAGCTCTAGGGAATGTGGAATACCCCATTGATCACCATTAATCCAAGCTTCACCCCGAACCGGATTCGTAGTACCTGTTAGGGCTACATCTATGAGTTAAATAAAAAATAAATGAGTTTAAAAATCACATTTAAGAAATTGTATTTAGAAAGAAAATAATTGAGTGCCCATCAAGAATGAATAAAACAAAACATTTTTGCATAGTGTTTCGATTATAGTGGCCATCTTTTGGACTTCAGTTAAGAGTGCTTCTCCAGCGGAGATCCTTTGTGTTAAGCAGAGCACGGTGCTTGTTAAAGAATATTTAGGTTGTTCCTTGGTGCTCCTCAATCTTGCAAGTCCTTCGTCAATAATTGCAAATTCATGTTTCTCAGTATCAGTGATTAAGTAGTCAACCAGCCACGCGTTCGTGCTGTTGACTGTCTGAGGTTTAAACCACGTGACCTCGCTTAGTCTATAAATGTAAGTGGTGTATTACAGCACGGCTTATATCCACGAAATAATCCAGTACATAGAATAACATAAAAATAATTGTCATACTGTAAAATTCAACCAAACAGAAGTTGATAAGAACAATTTCGCTATAGGATTTCAGAGGAATCACTCCGTCGATTTAAGTTGGTCTTCGAAGGATTTCTTTTTGTGAATACCATTAATCCCAGGTCAACTTTAACCCACAATGGTAGTACCTGTTAAATAGAAAAAATGAATTTAACAAATCTGTTTATAAATTGAATTTAAAAAGAAAGAAATAGTACCCATCAACACGAGTGGTCTAATGTATAGAGTCATAGGAAATGGACTCGTCGAACCGAGTTCAATTCCTGGACGAAGCTGTTTGGAGTTCACATAGCGCTAATACCCTTGGGAAAGGTATGAATCCAATTTTCCCTGCAGCTATGGGTAAATAGCAGGGAAGACTATGTTCTTTAACCATGGCTAGGTAACCTGTCAAGTAGAAGTAAAAATCTTGATTTAGACCTGTTAAACTTCACTTAAGAAATTGACCTTGTGACGCATCCTGCTCGTGCGGATGAATTTGTAAATATACGCACATAGAGACTACAATACTTACATACACTCACACAAGCACATACCATACACCTATAGTACAAAGACAAAACACCCACAAACAACCCTGTTAGAAAACATATACATAAAATAATAAATACATGACTGGTATTATATATCTATATATAGTTTGTTTTATTTTAATACATATTTAAAGTTTACATTTTAATTTTTTTAATTTTTTAATCCTTTAATGAATTTGATGATTTTACTTACTTAGGGTACCCACTCGCTGAAATTGAATTTTTAACTCCCATCCCTCAGGCAATATGTTTCAAAAATCAAATTTACATAGCCCGGCGGGCGTTTTTTATTTTTCTAGTGTTGTAGGTGACTCACCTATGACACGAACATGGACTTACCCTAAGGGTATATATTTAACAGAGTAAAGCTACTCAAACGAGTTGTACCAGATACAGTACTTCGTGTAAGCTGAAACAAGGAAACCCTTCCATTGTACGTTGATATATATTGCTGAATACAATCTGTTCCCTACATTTTATACCCGTGTTGAGTTATTAATTAAACACGTCATAACAGCTAGTTTTATATAAAATACACGCACAGACGACTACATTTCCATACATCCAAACACATACATATAAGCCAGACACATTTTACATATCACATCTGACAATACTTACATACACACAAACGCATACATATTATTAGACGACAATACTTACATACACACAAACGCATACATATAAGCCAGACACACACATCTAGACGACATACTTACATACACACAAACGCATACATATAAGCCACACACATCTAGACAACAATACATACATACACATAATGTTACATAATTATGGGATCCCTAATGCTTTTATAAGGTATTGTAGAAATCATAATGGCGATTAGTGCAGCTGATGGCCTTGAGGGTGATTGACGGCGCTTGACCTCAATCTCACCTTGACTTGCGGGGATGGATCGTGAGAACCGGAAGCATAGAAGACCCTGTTCCGGTTTAAGGATGCTAAGTAAGTAAGAGGCAGTTAGAAGTTGGAAGCCGAGCTAGCAAGATGTAAGGATCTGCACAGACGTCTGGTTTGGGGATTTACAAATAAAGTAACATCAACGTAAATCGAAGTCTTGTGTTTATTACCTAAAAACTAACAATAGCACAGGGCTTCTGATAACGAGGAATCCCTAACAGAAACCAGACCCGAAATCCCCAGAAGATATACCAGACTAAGATGTTAGAAGATAGAACCAAAGCCGACCAGGAGAAAATACGACCAGAGTAAAGATGTAAAGAAAGGGTATACGACATTATGATGTGGTACTGTGAAAACCCCAGTATGCAACAATAAACGCATACATATAAGCCAGACACACACATCTAGACAACAATACTTACATACACATAAACACATACATATAAACCACGCTCAAAAACCCGACCACAATTACTTACACACTAGCACACACACACAAAAGAAATACCCATCAAGTATGAATGAAACAAAACTTTCTCAGCATAAACTTACCCAACAAGAGTTAAAATATTGTGAAATCAAACGAACTAGATAAATATTGTTTTTCTTCGAAGTTGATAAGATCCGACTTACTAGAGGATTTCACAGGAATCAAATTCGCCGATTTAGATTGGCCTTCGAAGGATTTATTTTCCGTTAGTTTATGAGTAATTGAAATCCCATCAAAATTGAAGCTGTGGGCAAATATTGATTTAGGACTGAATCAGACCTTGTTGTGACAACATTCACAATCCCATCCACTAAAAATGTGTCGAAAATAGCTTATAAGTTTAACGTTACTTATCCTACTTATCCGGTGCCACAGACAAAATAATCTTTACTAAGAAAATTGAACTGAAATTCATTCGTAAATTCCAATCGAAATAACAGTTGGGTATGCCATATGTTTGTTTTTATCCTGAAATCTCAACGTGCATTAAATGTGCCACTATAAGATAAAGTGAAAATTGATGACGGTGCTGAAACTAGATGCACAAATTGAAAGAATAAGAGTTCCACCGGTTGTGAAAGCTATAATGAAAAAACAAATAAAAAACAAAAAAAACAACATATATTTGAATGTTGTTTTCAGAGATTTTGCAGGATAACTACATAACTTTTTTTTTTTACAACACAGGCGATATATGCCTGTGTACTTGTTGAACATAATCATACATTTCAGGAAATTTGTTTGGTTATCTATTTGTTTTACAGTCATACAAGCTAATCAAAATGGAGATTTGAAGTTAGGATGATTGCCTTACGGCCATTCTCCCAGTGCTGTCGGCTATTTGTCACATTTATAGTCACATGTACATATATGCATAATTATTATATAAAATATTATATATATATATATATATATATATATATATATATATATATATATATATAATTCTTTCTATCAAACAATAAATCAATCAATATATATATTATATATATATATATATATATATATATATATGTGTGTGTGTGTGTGTGTGTGTGTGTGTGTGTGTATAGGATATGTTAGGGATAAATTTGGTTATTTTCCCCTTAGGTTGAAGTTATTGACGCACACTACGCATCATTTAAAACCTTGGACCTTTCTTCAAGAAATAAAACCTCGCCAGATAAGCAACACCAAATAATCAGTAATTACATTCTTGCATTTCATCTTGAAATTGGACCCTCTCGATTTTAACCATAAAGGTCGAACAATTAAGGAACAAGAGAGTTAATACATAGATTGGTACTTTGCATACAACTTTAAATAACCCAACGAAGGTTGATTCCACTTCGTTAGACAGGATCTACAAGTTGAAATTCCTAATCACTTCTTCACAGTGACACACTGAACAATTCTTAAATTTTAATTGGTTTCTTCACTAACGACCTTTTCTTTTTAATAGTTTACTTTTATTTTTGATAAGATGTTTAAAAAGAAACACGAATCAGCTTTTCTTTGTCTTCTTTGTTTCTTTCGATGAAACTCATATCAAGTTTTGAATTTGTAATTAATAACAAATTTATGCGCCCCCTCAGCGCAAATATTTAAAATTTAATGTAACGAAATATTATATTATATTAGAAAGTCTAAGAAACGTATATAAAAATATTACACTTATTTTAATATCTTCATGGTTTTCTTTTGCTTCATTCTCTTCATTGATACCAAGATTATTTTTAAATGATTTTGAGTCATTGAGACATTTTGAAATTCTTGTTGACAAAAACATTTCTCTCTTACTGTAAACTTTGAAATCCTTTTTTTTTAAGTATTGAATCCCCAATATGCACTCCATGCCAAGAGAGGTTTACAGTCAAAAGCATTTACTGCTGTATACTTCATTCTAGTGTGAACCAAGCAAGTAATTTGAAAAAACTTTTCACGGAAATAATACCGTCCAGGATTTTATATTTCCTAAAAGAAGTGGGATTGTACTCAAGCAATATCTTAACACATTTGATTTGAAATTTAATTGTATTTCTAGTAAAAAGAACTTGCATGTAGAATCAACATCATACTCACATGAAGGCTGCGACTAGTGTCCATTCCCCTGACAAAAAAAGTAAAAAGAATGGCAGTAACCGAATACAAGTTCTGTACTAACTGATAGAACACAGTCTGTATATATGGATAAGAAATATCCACGCTAAAAAACAACAGCCAATGAGAATCCTGGGAATGGACTTGGCCAAGCTACATAGTAGAATGGTCCAACCTGCTATTTGAACCACCTACCGAGTTTGTTTCTCAGAACTAATTCAACTTGCATCTCAGCCGAATATTAGTCACTCAACACAAATCTCTACA
Source organism: Doryteuthis pealeii (assembly GCA_023376005.1). NCBI lineage: Eukaryota > Metazoa > Mollusca > Cephalopoda > Myopsida > Loliginidae > Doryteuthis > Doryteuthis pealeii. The sequence continues at coordinate 9,165,489 of CM042139.1, read as the reverse complement.
CTATTTATATTAGGTTGTTACAAAAATAATTGCCGATTGAAGTGCTCGGTTTTGAAATGTTATTTTAACATAGAATTTGTTGTTTATTTCAAGTGAATTTTTGTATAAATAATAATTAATGTTTGCTCAAAAATAGATTTTTCAGATAGAAAGTATTTTTGAAAAATAGGAGCCTTCAAAGATGAACATGCCTAAACATGACCTTCGCCTTCTTATTTTGCTTGAGTTCAAGGTTGGGCACAATGCCTCCGAAACTGCTGCCAATATCAACAAAACATGGGGACATGAATCTACAAGTGATTGGACAGTACTAAGGTGGTTACAGAAATTCCGCAGTGGAGATGAGCGTCTTGAAGTTGAAGAAGGTAGTGGACGGACATGCAGTCTTGACAATAAACAATTGTAGGTAGTTGTTGGGCAAAATCCACGACATCGTGTCAGAGAGATGTGTCAGACACTTGGTGTTAGCATTGCAACAGTTTCACGCCATTTACCGGGTACTGGAAAGGTGAAAGAGTTCGATAAATGGGTTCCTCATCAGCTCAATGAGCACCAAAAAATTAGGCAGTTTGAAGTGTGCTCTATTTGCGTAGCACCAATGACCCATTTCTTGACCGAATAGTCACTTGTGATACGGGACCTTACCACATCCTCCATATTATCCCGATCTTTCACCTACTGAATTATCATTTTTAAGCACTTAAGCACATTTTTAAATGGTAAAACTTTTCGATCTAAAGAAGAGGTGGAATCATCATTTAAAGATTGTGTTGCATCACAGCTAATAACTTTTTACCAACGTGGAATAGATGACCTCGTAGATCGATGGCAGAGATGCATAGCTGCCCAAAGGCTCGTATTTTGACTAATTTGAACATTTCTACTGTTAATGTTTCAACAATAAATGTATGTATTTGAAATCGGCCATTATTTTTGTAACAACCTAATATATCTAATATATGTAAATGTAAGGTATCCAAAACTGGTAGTAAGAGATGATTCAACATGGATCTTCAAAATCTCACTGTATAATATATGAACATGCCTAAACATGACCTTCGCCTTCTTATGTTGCATGTTCAAGCTTGGGCACAGTGCCTTCACGATAACGCGTGGCTACATGTTGCAAGATTGACTGTACAGAAACTCACAGACTTGGGATACGAGACCTTACCACATCCTCCATATTCTCCCGATCTTTCACCTACTGAATCACATTTTTTTAGGCACTTAAGCACATTTTTAAATGGTAAAACTTTTCGATCTAAAGAAGAGGTAGAATCATCATTTAAAGATTTTGTTGCATCACAGCCAATAACTTTTTACCAACGCGGAATAAATGATCTCGTAGATCAATGGCAGAGATGCATAGCTGCCCAACGATCGTATTTTGACTAATTTTAACATTTATACTGTTAATGTTTTTTAACACTATTAAAGTGTGATGGGTTGATTGACGATCTGTTAATTATTTACTAATTAATTAAAACTACCCTAATTATTAGTTTGTTTAAAGTTACTGTAAGAAAAGAAAAACAGTAATAATTATAATAATAATAATGTTCATATTAAAAATATAAATCTATCTAAACAAAGAATGCTCACGTAGGCATAAAATCCTTAAATTATGGAATTTGATATATATCATCGGAATTTTAAATTTTCACAAAATAAAATGATAATTTAACAAATAAGATGCCCGTTTTGAAAAGTTGTCAACAATTTCAAAAACTTACACAAATAAAACAATGGTTGGCCTTGACTCGTTTGAGTTGGAAAAACCCAAATGGAAAGATACAAGCTAGGCTGACACAAGGCCATTTAGACACGTAGGCAATGTTATCGAGTGGCTGGCCAATCAGAGACATATTTTAGGGGTAGGGAGGTCTGGATCCCATATATAACACACCAAGAAGAGACCGAAAGAGACCAAGAAGAGAAGCGGAGGACTTCCGCCAGAGTCTGACACCCCGCAACCAGAAGACTCGCTACACGTCGCTACACGTCTGATCCCTTGTCGCCGTCCATACTGCTCGCTGACGCCCTGCCACTCGGTAACAAACCAAGTTAATAAGTTATCCAACTAGCTGTAGATCGCCAGTCAACTAACAAAGAAAATCACCTCGCTTTTCTGACATTATACAAGAATATTAATCATTGTATATAAAAAACCATAAATGTACATATCTTGTTTATAATTATCAGAAGGCGTTCCTGTTTGTTTTGTTTGACCCCGTTGACAGCTTTTGGGTATCGTATTTTAGCCGATTGGAACAGGGACAAAAACAGCTTTCCGTCAGGGTCCTATAGTATTGTATCATCCAACACAACGACTGTAGTTCTTAGCCGGAGCGTCGTTCCCATACATACATTGAGACCATGCCCCAGTGCAAAGTATTATAGTTTAAACAATAAATGTATGTATTTGAAATCGGCCATTATTTTTGTTACAACCTAATATGTTTTCTTTTAATACGTTTAAGAATAACAGAATTGTATTAGAAATCTGTAAGAGCATATAATCATTTATCAAAATCATAATGCAAATTTCTCCCACCATATAGTATGTTAACTGCATTAATAATATGGTCAATTTTGCTGCAAATCTAACTCAGCCAGACTATAATAGACATCGTTGATAAATATAAATTACATGCTAATTATGATTGAATAATGACTATTTCATAATCGTTGAGAATATATATATATATATATGTATGTATGTATATATATATATATATATATATATATATATATATATATATTTACTAACCCCTCCACACGAGCAGGATGCGATACAAGGTCCATTTCTTAAGCGGAGTTCAGCAGGTTTGAATTCAGAGTTTTCCTGCTCCTAGACCGGTTGCCTAACCAAGGTTAAAGAGCCCATTTTGCCCTACTATTTACCCATAGCTGTAGGGAGAGTAGGATTCATACCTTTTCCAAGGATATTAGCGCTAAATGAAATGCAATTACCATGTCCAGGATTTGAACTCGGGTGACGAGTCCATTTTCCATGACTTTAACCATTACACCACGCGCTTCTTGATAATATAACTTAAATAACAAAGGAACTCGTAACGTCGTTGGTGATGATGTTTTTGCCGAGGTAAGTATCTTACTATTCTCCTCCTCGTTTTTGGTCTGATTTTCTGCACGACAATTTGTCTTACAAACATTGAGAATATGAAGAAAAAAAATCTCAGAAAAAATGAATTCTTTTTATTGCTTCAGGCTAGCTACAGTTTTGCGTATTCAATATTCTTTAATCGTAAATCATAAAAAAGAAAATGTCGTCTGTGTTTTATTCGCGTTTAAAGAATATTTAATTCTTTTCTCAATTTCAGGAAATTTGTTTGGTTTTTTATTTGTTTTGCAGTCATACAAGCTAATCAAAATGGAGATTTGAAGTTAGGATGATTGCCTTGCGGCCATTCTTCCAATGCTGTCGGCTATTTGTCGAGAAACTTAGCATGGTCTTTAACTTAACTCGGAACCATACCACTGGTACCAGTATAACATGGACAACCGCCTCGATTCTATGTTAGCTAAGGCCTACAGTGAGGATCTAACTATAATTGCAACACAAAAGCAGATTGTTGAAACTTGTTACATAATCTATGCATAGATTATTGTCGACCCGCTGTATTTCTGAAGGGATTGCCCCTTTTCATATCACGGGCGGGACCTTCCATGGAATATTACAGAAAGCCTGCGAAATACGTGATTTGCTCTCAGTTTCAGCTTGAACATCAGGCAGATAAGGCCTATCTGCCTTAGCTGGGACTCACCTGCACACGCACGCTGTGTTAGTTAGGGAAAATGTTTAGTTAAGTAAATAAAGGTTTAAATAGAAAATATGGTTTTGTGGTTGATGAATGTCTTGGCAACAAGACTGACCTAGAAGAAGAAATGAATCAAGGACGACCAACCAGCAAGAACAGAGAAATAGAAGTCTAGACGCTGGAAGAAGAACGTAAGATACCAAAGATGAGCAGAAGAATAATAGAAGTAAAGAAAGGGTATACAACAAATTGACTTTTCA
>CM042139.1:9151444-9158944 GCA_023376005.1 Doryteuthis pealeii | reverse complement strand
TGTAAAATAGGGGAAAGTAGCCGCCACGGAAAAGAGAGTCAAAAGGAAGGAGAGACAACAGCAACTTCAGCAAGCATCACCTTTTATTTGCACCAGAGATTGCCATTCATAGATTGGTCTATTCAGCAGACGGAAGTATGCCAACACACACACATGCACACTTACACCTAGACAACATATGTACATCCACGCAAATACAATTATATAACACACAAGTATAGCGCTAACACAAAACCTTCACAAACATCCACGCTGTGCAACACAAATGAAATACACGCGCGGACGACAACGCACACATACGCACATAGATAAGTCAAACACACACACACACACACACACACACAAACACAAACACCTATATGAATATACATACAGACGACAACACTTACATACATACAAACACACAGATATGTCACACACAATCACATACACAGACACACCCACTTACATATACAAACATATGTAAGTCACACACACAACACAAACATATCAAATACACCCATATCGCAAACACAAAACATCCACAAACACCCACGCTATACAAACACACACACACACACACACACACACACACACAGAGGGAGAGAGAGAGAGGGGAAACACACGCACCCACTGACAACAACACTTCAATGCACAAAAACATACACACACAAAGACACATACAACAGACACATAAAACACATCCACTCACAGACGACAATACCTTCACACACACACACACACACACACACACACACACACACACACAAACACGTAATTCACTTCTATAGTGCAGACACAAAACATCCAATAATACCCACGTTATAAAACACACAGATAACACTCACACACTCACACACACACACACAAACACACACAGAGACGACAACACTTCAACACACTTCAACACACACAGATAAGTCGCACACAGAAACACACCTACAAATACCTGCAAGCGGTTTTACGTAGAACGAAAAAGGTGTCGGGGAAACTAGAAACCAATCAAACTGTTGATACCGACCCTAATCTATGGTGAAACGTATCCCTTGAAAATGAAATCAAAATCAAATTAACCAATCAAGTCATCTATTCACTTGCCCGGAGCACTTGGTCTACAGCGCGAGATTCAATTCCTAATCTATTTATCAAAATTGAAAATTTTCGTCTTAACTTGACGTATACAACCCAACCGACTATTGATTGAAACTTGTTGTATTCTTTTTCTCTCAATTGTAATTGCCTCTTCATGTTTTATTCCCTCGTGACTCACAACCTCCTGATTTTTAGTTTTGCTACCAAATAAAATTTGGGGTCTGCCTCACTTTTCAATACCGGTTTGTATTTAAATGATATGTTTCTGTGGCGAGTTTTGCTATCGAGTGAAATAGGGACCAGCTTCCCTTTTCAACACTGGTTTGTATTTAAATGATATGTATCTGTGGTAAGTTTTGCTATCGAGTGAAATAGGGGTCTGCTTCCCTTTTCAATACCGGTTTGTATTTAAATGATATTTATCTGTGTTCAGTATTGATATCGAGTGAAATAGGGGTCTGCTTCCCTATTCAATATCGGTTTGTATTTAAATGATATTTATCTGTGGTCAGTTTTGCTATCGATTGAAATAGGGGTCTGCTTCCCTTTTCAATACCGGTTTGTATTTAAATGATATTTATCTGTGTTCAGTATTGCTATCGAGTGAAATAGGGGTCTGCTTCCTTTTTCAATACCGGTTTGTATTTAAATGATATGTATCTGTGGTCAGTTTTGCTATCGAGTGAAATAGGGGCCTGCTTCCCTTTTCAATACCGGTTAGTATTTAAATGATATGTTTCTGTGGCGAGTTTTGCTATCGAGTAAAATAGGGGCCTGCTTCCCTTTTCAACACTGGTTTGCATTTAAATGATATGTATCTGTGGTCAATTTTGCTATCGAGTGAAATAGGGCTCTGCTTCCCTATTCAATACCAGTTTGTATCTAAATGATATTTATCTGTGGTCAGTTTTGCTATCGAGTGAAATAGGGCTATGCTTCCCTATTCAATACCAGTTTGTATCTAAATGATATTTATCTGTGGTCAGTTTTGCTATCGAGTGAAATAGGGCTCTGCTTCCCTATTCAATACCAGTTTGTATCTAAATGATATTTATCTGTGGTCAGTTTTGCTATCGAGTGAAATAGGAGTCTGCTTCCCTATTCAATAGCGGTTTGTATTTAAATGATATTTATCTGTGTTCAGTATTGTTATCGAGGGAAATAGGGGTCTGCTTCCCTATTCAATACCGGTTAGTGTTTAAATGATATTTATCTGTGGTCAGTTTTGCTATCGAGTGAAATAGGGCTCTGCTTCCTTTTCAATACCGATTAGTATTTAAATGATATTTATCTGTGGTCAGTTTTGCTATCGAGTGAAATCGGGGTCGGCTTCCCTTTTCAATACCGGTTAGTATTTAAATGATATATTTTCGCTGTGGCGTTCCGAGCATTATACAATGGTATTTTTTTATTGCAATGGTAATATAATTGGCCTTGTGTCGCATCCTGTTCGTGCGGAGGGGTTGGTAAATATATATACAATGGTATTTTCAGTTCATTATTTAAACTAAAATTGACACCTCATGTTTTATTCCTTCAAAGAAACAACCTTGTTTTTTGTTTGCTTTTGCTACCAAGTAAAATTGGTGTCTGCTTCAACTTTTCAATACAGATTAGAATTCAAATAACACTAGCAGGACCTGTTGATATAGCACTCTATGATAATTAAATTACTAAAACGTTTGAGACGTTTACTTAAGAAATATTGCGTAATAATTCAATATTTAAAAAGTATTTTATTTAACTCTCACACACTCTTTTTTTTCTTTATTTCCTTCTTTTCCTCTTCTTATTATGTTCGATTAAAAAAGATTAGCGTTATCGCTTCTGCAGGCTTATACACTCTTTATCTTTCCCCTACTCTGTTTCTTTCTTATATTTTTACTGTTTAGCATGTCCTTTTTCTTACCTTTCTTTATACTAAAAAAGGAATGTTCCATTATTCAGCAGAGGAAACGACAGTTATAAGAAATATAATTCGACAGATAGCCAATATCAGATAATCAGAGCTTGCATTTTTGCATATAATCTTGGACGAGGACGGTCTTATCTTTAACCAGAGCGTGTTGCAAGAAAATAAAGGTTGGGAAGTTAAGGAATAAGAGTATTAATATAGAGAAGATATTTTGTCTGTGTGTAAAGTTTTTATGTACCATCCTTGGCCAGTTGAAAAGAAGTCCTGTGTTATGGAAGCCTTTGGTAAGCGTATAAGTCCTATCCTGCGTATTGGTAAAGGTCCAGTGATTTAATCCTATGTCCGTCATCAAAGAATGTTGGTGTAATTATGACCAGTAGGGTCGGTTAAGTATTGTATCAGCCTCAGAGTACTGCCAGTGATTGGTCAAGAGATAGATCACATGGTTCTAGATCTATAAGTAAGAGCTGGCATTTAGCACACACATTATATCTAAAATTCTCAACACTGTGGCGTTGCGAGCATTATACAGTGGTCTTTTCATATCCCTAATTCAAGTAGGGAGTCACCAAACTTTCACTTGAAGCACTCTTTTTAACAGAATTTATCTGCATCTAGTGGTGACGTTCCAATTATGGGGAGTGTTAAGTACGCATTATCTCCATTAATCCCAGGTCTACTGTGACGCCGATTGGTTGTACCTGTTAGGGTCCCAATTATGTGTTAACTATAAAAAAAGTAAAGTCGTCGAGGTGGCCTACAGTCGGTATCAGCCCAACGGCGAATTAGTCTATCCCCTTTTCACTAGCGTCCAACCAAGGAAATTGTTAAGGCATCCGAGGTTGAGTGCCACATCTACTATCAGCTCCTCACATATGCTTGTGCTATTCATACACTGAATTGGCCTACCTGGAACCTTGTGGCTCTTAGTCGGACGCTTTACCAGCCATTATAAAATAAGCCAACAAGGGTTGACATGCCGTAAAATCCAGCCAACCAACTAACCAACTCTATTTATTTTCAATTCACCCTAGATAAATTAATTGAACTAGCAAAAAAATGCACCTTCCGCCAGGTGCAAGTATTTAAGTTTTAATGTAATAAAAATATTAAATTAGAAAGGCTAATGAAACTAAATAAGAATGCAGAGAAAATGATTTCAGAGTGGAGTATAATAAAAAAATAGAGCAATTGAAACTTGATCTTCCATCACTCTCTTTTCATTGCTAAATTTTCCTAATTTAACTATTTAGTTAAAATTAGGAAGTAAAGAATAAAATTAGTTTTTTTTTTTTCCTGTTAATGGATTTCTTTTAAGATTTATCCCTGAGATTTTTACTCATATTCATTAAGATAAAACCAAACAATTAGAAATCAATACTACTAAGCACATATTTATTAAAATCAAATTTTTTAATATCAATATGCAAACCAGCCTTCGCATTCAGACTGTAAACCACTATTTGGTTGTATATATAAATACAATTGAATGTTACAAGTATGTAGATATGGTCAATAGTATTAAACATATACAATTATTTTATTAATAATTGAGGTTTAGATAAAAAATAAAATCATGGAGAATGTGACATATATCACTAAGGGAATTGTGTCTTGAGTAGTGATATAATTCCGGTTACAGACAGAAAAACACCCAATCTCCATTATAATAATATGTTAAATTGCAAAACATTACTAATGTTACAATGTTTAATAAATTTAAATAAGAAAATACCAGTAAGTTATAAATTTAAACAGATCTTTAAATCTTCAATTATTGTTTCAATAGGGTGGAGGGGTCTGGTTAGGTCTGAGCTGATCACAAATATTTGGTAGCAGGTTTGTGAGTTTGAGCTGAAAATCACGACCTTCTATGTTCAAAGATCTCTTTTTTCGTTGTGAAAATGCACATTGGCTTAACCCAGATTCCAACATATACAAAATTGGAAAAGCTTGGAAAATAGGCTCAACAGTTTCTTAGAACTTTGGGTATTTTGATGCGGTTCTTTCGTTAATAGATGACGATCTGATTACTTTAACTACCTACATACAGTGTGATTATAAAGGAACTCTCTTCAGTATTTCTAATAAATATAATTTATATATGTATAAATTTATTTATATATATTTAATAATTTATATATTGTATATAATATATTTAAATAATTTATATACTTTATATAATAAATATAAATTCTTATAATTTATATCTGCATAATTATTTTTTTAAATGAATACGAGAAGGCATACATAACATGGAGTTTTATTTAAAATTATATATGGTCACCAACATTCTCATCGAGACTTTCATGACGATCGGGAGAGAGAGAGAGAGAGAAGAGAGGAGAGAGGAGAGAGAGAGAGAGAGAGAGAGAGAGGGGGGATAATTATATATATATATATGTGTGTGTGTGTGTGTGTGTGTATGTGTGTGTGTGTGTGTGTGTGTGTAATATAGTGAAAAATTTGAAAAAACACAGGTTCATAAAACGAGTGATATTTATTTTGCCAACACTGCAGTGTTTCGGTCTGTTTCAATAGATCTTTATCAGGGCTTTTGTTAATTTGAAGAAAAATAAGTTCATCACAGAGAATAAGAAGACTGAGAGTGTCTTTTGTTTTTCCGGTCAATCTATTTAAAAAAATGTGGAATGAAAAACTAGCGATATTTGGATGTTTGAAATTATGAAAGCTAAGACATGTGTGTGTGTGTATATATATATATATATATATATATATATATATTATATATATATATATATATATATATATATTTGTGTGTGTGTGTGTGTATGTGTGTGTGTGTGTGAGGTTGAAAATATAGGAAAATGCGAATAAAACAACGCAACAACTAAATTCACATTAATTCTGAAGACAAATTGGCATCTACAGTCTACTTTTATGCTGAAAAGGTAATTTTGGGGGCGTACTGCCTGATAAGAAATGAGGCGAAAGGAAAGGAAAGAAGATAGGGTTGGATGTGTGGTATGGAGTGAGGAAAAAGGGAAGAAGACCTGAATGTGTTTATTTGTCAATAATTAAGAGAGAAAGAGAGAGAGAGAGAGAGTGAATATGTGTTTGAAGTGCTCATATCAAATATATGGGAATATACATCGAGATGATTAAATGTAGCGATTGTGTGGTTGAATACGTCCATTTAAATCCATCAACTGGAAGGTTTCTTATCCTGATGGTCTTTATATATCGAGTTGTAAACGCCTCAATCGGAAAATGTGTGTCAATGGTCAATTAATCAGATTATTGCCTGACTTAACAATTTGCTGAATGGCTAAGAGGTTGATTTGTCACGTGTTTTATAGAAGATTTATGACGTAATTAATTTTGCCTAAAGAATATCTGTCATTCCAAGTTGCTGGCCTTTAATTAGTTTCGCAAATTATATCTCAGCAAAGGCAAGGAACGTTGAATATAAATCTATCAAATGTAATAATATATACGAGCAGGATTTGTGGATATTACACATAATATCCACATATCTGATAATTTAATTTGAAATGTTTACTTAAGAGCTATTGCGATATAGTTAAATATGTAGAATATAATAATCTTGATTTAACTCTCTCTCGCTCTTTATTAAAAGGGTAACGTTAAATATAACGTTAAATATACATCTTATTATAATGGAGATTATGTTTTTCTGTCTGTAACCGAAACTATTATATACCTCTAACATGACGGGTATATAAGAGAGAGAGAGAGAGAGAGAGAGAGAGAGAGAGAGAGAGAGAGAGAGAGAGAGAGAGAGGGGGGGAGAGAGAAAGAGAGATACAGATAGACAGACAGACATACAGACAGAAGGTGAGAGAGAGGAGAGAGAGACAGATAGACTTATTTTAGTGAGTATATGGTCTTACTTGGTTCATTATTCTGTCTGTTGCTTTGCTGGCTACTGCTTACTGGTTCTTCACCGGTCGTCATTTTCCTGTGTACTTGATTTATCAGCTGACCACTTCTTCCTTTCAAAATCTTCTTCTTCTGGGCTAAGCTGGTCATTGTCTTAATTTAATAAACACAACAATACCTCTGTTTGCCCTGATAAAGCTTCTACTAGCCCATATTTAATTCACCACGGAAGACCGACCACAGGGCACGTCTAAGCTCTTTTACGCGCTCCTAGGGTCAAGGGATACCAACAGCCCCAGTAGTTTTCCATGAACTCCCTTATTCTAAAACGACAGACCACAATTAAACTTCTTAGCTACAAAAGCTGTTGTAATAAATCTATATCACTACTCAAGTCGTAGTTCCCTTTATTAACATCACTTTCTCCCGCGATTTTATTTTTGTTTATACTACAATTATTAATAAAATTATTTTACATAATTAATACTGCTCATCATACAATTTGCATATTAAAAATTTGATTTCAATAAATATGTGCTTAGTATTATTGATTTCTCAATGTTTAATTTCATCTTAATAAATATTAGCAAAACTCTCGGGGATAGATCTTAAAAGAAACCCATAAACAAGAAGAAATAACCGTAGTATTA
>CM042139.1:9126444-9146444 GCA_023376005.1 Doryteuthis pealeii | reverse complement strand
GGGTTAGATTAAAAGAAATCCATTAACAAGAATAAATAACTGTAATTTTATTCTTTACTTCCTAATAGTTAAATTATGAAAGTTTAGCAATTAAAGATTTTTCGATTATACCTACCTCTTTTCAAATCTTTTTATCTGTATTATTATTTAGTTGCATTAACCTTTCTAATTTAATATAATATTTTATTACATTAAAACTGAAATACTTGCACCAAAAGTGTGCATATGTTGCTTGTTGAAATAATATTAAAAAGATTGCATGAAGACGATAGACAAATTACAGAGATTGAATGAAGAAAATAAATATTTTTCCTTATCGAAAAAAAATAAGAGTATATAAATAATAGCTAGTATATTGTTCTGTTGCCATGAGACAACGTTGTACATAGGCGATACATTTTTATATAAAATAGAAATGTTCTATTTAATTAGAAGGTGGAAAGAAAATCTGTGTTAGGAAGTTAGATTTCTTCTTAGAAAGTCGCATAAAGTTGCAGAATTTGTGTAGAGTCGATAATATCAAAAGATACAAATTGTTTAAAAATTGTTAAGATTTGTATGGGAATTCCTTACGATTTTACATTCTTCACCTATTCATCATCCCTATCAACATATTAAAAGAATCTTCCCAAATTAATATTCGTTCTGATTATCATCATTTCATCAACTATAGGAAATTCTAAGAATACGGTATCACCGATTTTTAAATATGTAGAGACTGTTTGATTGGTTTAGCAGATGAAATATTGATGGAGTTCTAATTCTAATAAGTATTTAAATTTCCCTAAATTAATTCCAAGAAATCCAGCAAAAATTGAATCCTTACTACATAGTCTCGAGAAGTAAGCACAGAAAAAGAAACAGAAAAGTGACTCACCAGGTTTCTATGTAAAATACATAAAAGTACTTTTTTTTTCTTAGAATAAAAAATAAAGTGTTAGATTTATTTAAAATATCTATTTAAATATAACAATTTTCATTATTGAACAATTCGTTGAAAATGAATATAATTATATTTATTTATGATCCCATTTCATTATAATGAAATCTTTCTGTAACCAAAACTACGTCAGTGCTTACGCCACAATACTTTCAGGAATTGCGAAAGTTTATCTATGAGTATTTAATTTATAGTCAAAATCATTGATACATCTCTGGAAAAATTTGATTTAGATTTACATCAAAACAGCTCGTGTTATTAATGCGTTTCAAATCAGACAATGTGTCTTATTTACCACTAAGAAATAAAGGTTCACTTAATATATTGTGTGCCTAATTTGCAAACTGATTTTAACAAAACCGGATTTAATAACTAATTACTTGTGGTTATTAATCTCTAATATTATTGTTTTATTTTCCAACGTATTAAAATCAATCCTATAAGTTTGTATTATTTTGTAGAAATATCAAAATATACGATTTTTTTTTTTAATTGTTAACATTTGTATGAGAGTTCCTTCATGACCTTATGATTATACATTCTTCAGTTTCTCATCATTTCTCTCAACACATAACTAGACTCTACTCTAAACTGATTGTTTCAACAGATTAAATATTGATGGTGTTCTAATTCTAATTAAGTAAAAAATAAGTAAAGTCGTCGGGGAGGCCTAAAGTTGGTATCAGCCAGTCAGCGAGGGAGTCTATCCCCTTTCCCTAGCGCTAGACGAAGGAGATTGTTTTTGAGTCTGAGGTTGAACGCCACACCTACCATCAGCTACTTACTTTACCGCACAGATTCCTGTGCTACTCATACGCTGAGTTGGCGAGGGCCGGTATCGAATTAGGAACCTTGTGGTTTTTAGCCGAACGCTCTACCGACTGAGCTATTCAAATTTCCCAGATTCCTTGCAAGTACTCCAGCAAAAACCGAATCCTTACTACATAGTCTGGTGAAGGTAGCACGGAATAAGAAACAGAAAATTGGCTTCTGGTTTCTATGTGAAATACATAAAAGTACTTTTTATTCTTAGAAGGAACCATAAGTTTGTATTATTTTGTAGAGGTGACAATATTAAAATCTGAAATCTGTTTAAAAATTGTTAACATTTGTATGAGAGTTACGTCATGACCTTATGATTTTACATTCTTCAACTGCTCATCATTTCTGTCATCTCATAACTAGAATCTTCCCAAATTAATATTAGTTCTTATTTTCATCATTTTATCAACTGCAAGAAATTCTAAGAATCGCGGTATCACTGATTGGAAATATGTAGAGACTTAGATTATATCATGAAGACACTTCCATGAGGGTGGTAACATTCTTTTACATCATACATTGTTTCTTAGTGGAATGCGGGGGATGAATATATATATATATATATATATATATATATATATATATATATATATATATATATTATTGGAATGTATCACTATACATCTATCTGAAATACATAAAAGTACGTTTTTTTCTTAGAAGGAGCCATAAGGTTATTTTGTAGAGGTGACAATATCAAAATATACGTTGTTTAAAAATTGTTAACATTTCTAAAGGAGTTCCTTCGTGATCTTATGATTATACACTTAATATATTGTGTGTTTAATTTGTAAACTTATTTTAACAAAACCGGGTTTAATAACTAATTACTTGGGGTTATTAATCTCTAATATTATTGTTTTATTTTCCAACGTATTAAAATCAATCCTATAAGGTTGTATTATTTTGTAGAGGTGACAATATCAAAATATACAAGTATTTTTTTTAAATTGTTAACATTTGTATGGGAGTTCCTTCACGACCTTATGATTATAGATTCTTCAGTTGCTCATTAATCCTGTCAACACATGACTCGAATCTTCCCATATTAATATTAGTTCTTATTATCATCATTTTATCATCTGTAAGAAATTCTAAGAATTATTGAATGGATAATCTAAATGATTGGAAATATGTAGAGATTTAGATTATATCATGAAGACACTGCCATGAGGATGGTAGCATTATTTTACAACATACATCTGTTTATTAGTGGAATATGGGGGAGGAATATATAACTTTCTGGAATGCATAGGTATAAAATTTGGATAAGGCTGCAGGGAACATTGACCTCTGTGTAAACTCCACTAAAACTGAGTTCATCTATTTTAAAAATAAGGAGGCATTTTCACACCCAGCGGTAAGTCTCTAAAATCAGTGGAATAATTCACGTATCTAGGTAGTAATATCCACAGAAAGCGATGTTCATGCATGTATAAAGGAGGCGGGATTTGCCATAGAGAAATTATCAGTCAGATGGAAATCTGATATCACTGACAAGATAAAGCGACAATTCTTCCAAGCCGTAGTTGTATCACTGCTACTGTATGGCTATACAACTTGGAGCCTAGCGAAGTGCCGAGAGAATAAGCTAGATGGGAGATGCACAAGAATTCTGCGTGCAATCTTAAACAAGTCTTAGAAATAACAACCTACGCGAAAACAGCTGTACAGCCACCTGCTAACTATCTCACAAACCATTCGTATAAGACGAACAAAACATGGAAGAGAAGCAAAACGAACTCGTAAGTGATATTCTCCTATGGAAACCAGCACATATGCACGCCAGTGTGGACCGACCAGCAAATGCCAATATTGACCAGCTCTCTGTGGATACTGAATGCTACGCAGAGGACCTTCTGAGATGAATTATCGATAACGGTTCGCAAGAGATTGTCATATATATTTGACCCTTTACAGAGAGAGAGAGAGAGAGAGAGAGAGAGAGAGAGAGAGAGAGAGAGAGAGAGAGAGAGAGAGAGGGAGAGGGAGCGTAGGGTGCTCGGAAGCAATAACGCTGATATGTTTAAATCGAACAAAATGAAAAGGTGAAAAGAAGGAAATATAAAAAAAATGAAAGAGATTTAAATGATAATTATTATACTTTTTACGTATTGAACTATTTCGCAATAGCTCTTAAATAAACATATCAAATCTTGTAATTATCACATCATCATACTGTGGTATATCCACAGGTCCTGTTAGTTTATATTATAATGTAGGTTTGTTGGAAATATTTTTAGGCGACCAAATCACAGATAAAACGGCATATGTACAATTATGGGTCCACGAACGTTTTAGTTTGGTCTCTTTGTTTAATGACATATCAACCTTCGTGGGTTATGGAATATCAAAGCAGTTCTGTTAAAATACCGCGCCATGGTGATGAGGATGACGACGATGAGGATAACGAAGCATACAATTTCCATTATTATTGGTGATTTTTGCCGAAGAGAAAATCGGGAAGCATCATTTCATCCCAATTTTAGAATTAGTTTTGTCGTTAATGCTTCTGTGATTTTCCTGTTAATATAGACTTCATCTAAAAAGGTTTTCATTCTGTAATGCCAAATTATTCTTCGTGTTAACGGCTCACATGCTGATATTTCACACTTGGTCAATAATGGCCACTAACTAAGGAAATAATTCATTGTTCCGGTGACGTACTTTACGAGACAAGCTTGCTAAATATTGGGTATATATATATATATATATATATATATATATATATATATATATATATATGTGTGTGTGTGTGTGTGTGTGTGTGTGTGTGTGTGTTGAAAAGAGAAAGAAAGGAAGAAAGTATTGAATGGATGAAATAAGATTATTTTAATTAATTTAACTTACACGTGTTTCGGTCAGGAGTTTATCCATGTGTACATTTTTCTATCTATTATTATTTATAGATAACAAAATAAAATAAAATAATAATAATAGAAAAAATATAGAAATGTTCAGCATACAAAGAAACATCGACCTTCCTTAGAGTCATGTCGTTGAGATGGTCACCCTCATGACGAAAATATTCGAGAGCTCGATTTCTCATATCACGTAAAATGTGGTTTATCATATTAATAGGAATAGCTGTTATCTGTCTACGGGGTTACTTGAAAGGTCGGGTATACAAGGACAAGACCCACACGGCAGCTGAACTGAAAGAAAGCATCCGTAGAGAAATAAGAGCTATCCCAGTTGATATGCAAAACCACACTTTACATCATATGAGAAATCGAGCTCTCGAATGTCTTTGTCATGATAGTGACTATCTCAAGGAAATAATATTCAAATCGTAGATTACACGTAAAACTCCTTTGGAGCATGTACGTAATAATTATACGTAATCTGTGTTGCTTTTGTAATCTGAGAAAATATCCTTCAAAATGTTTCCCATCATTATGGTTCACCCTATGTATCTTCGTACTTGTCTCTCTGTCGAAATTATTTTCCTAGCGTGTTTACATGTGTGTATGTATTTATACACCCTCTCCTCCACTAGCAGAATGTGGCATGGAGTCAAGTGTTAAGTTGAGTAAAGTCGTTTCGAATGCAGAGTTTTCCTTCTCATACATTAGTTGCGTAACGTAAGCAAAAGAACCCAGTGTATTCTACTAGGTTACAATATTTGAGGAAGAGATATGTCCCATTATTTGCGTGAAGAGAAATAAAAACAGCCTGCTGTACGATTCGAACTCTGGTCGCTGGTTACTATCCATACGACTATAAGCGTTATATAATCATTTCATCAACCACACACACACACACACACACACACACACACACACACACACACACACACATATATATATATATATATATATATATATATGGTAGAAATGTGAGGAGGTTAATCCGAAAATATGTGGAGAAAAGTAGACAAACACGGGATGTTGTGGAAACTTGATGTTTATTGTCGACGGTGCAACGTTTCGGTCTCTTATTAGACCATCTTCAGGACTTGAATATAGTTCTTACTCCAATGATGGAAATTCTCAAAATGCTGAAAGCGGAAGGTCGTCAGTAGGGGGAAGTGTAGTTGGGGGTGGTTAGTGGATTCTTCTTCTCTCTGGAATGGGGAGTGCCGAAATGGTGAATGGTGGTACCACAAGTGTTAGATTGTGGGGATTGGTTAGCTAAATATGTGTATGTGTGTGTGTGTGTGTGTCTGTTTAATTGTTTTTTGTTTATGTGTGATTGGGAACAATCTAACACCTGTGGTACCACCATTCACCATTTCGGCACTCCCCATTCCAGAGAGAAGAAGAATCCACTAACCACCCCCAACTACACTTCCCTACTGACGACCTTCCGCTTTCAGCATTTTGAGAATTTCCATCATTGGAGTAAGAACTATATTTAAGTCCTGAAGATGGTTTAATAAGAGACCGAAACGTTGCACCGTCGACAAAAACATCAAGTTTCCACAACATCCCGTGTTTGTCTACTTTTCTCCATATATATATATATATATATATAATATATATATATATATATATATATATATATTGGTTAGGAGGTTGATTTAGAAGGCTATCACAATCCAGGTGTAAAGAAAAAAATAATAATACGGTAACAATGGTGTTGTGTGTTAACCTGTATTTAATTCTTGAATTTTCGAGATAATATCTCTTTTTCAAAAAATCACTGGAACCGAAGCAGTCTAGTTATGGCATTTCTTTTTAAATTAATGTTTTTTTTTGAAAATCATGGTATTTTTATATAACTGTATTCTCGTGTTGTATGTTTACGTGAATGCGTTTTTTTTGTACTTGTGCATTGTGATAGCCTTCTAAATCAACCTCCTAACCAATATATACACAATGCTTCAAGCAAATTATAAAACTCATATATATATATATATATAATATTATATATATATATATATATATATATATATATATATATATATATAATATATATATATATATAATAACGAGGATGGATTGAAATCTTTATTGAAACGTGCGTATGATGATGACATATCACATGATCATAACATTTTATAACATGATTTAACACAGTAGAGCGGAGAAAGAAACTTCTTTCCACGTTGGAGGATAAAGCGAGTAATTTGAACGATTGTCGGAATAATTGATTTGATATAGTCATCTTTTTAAGTATCAAACCACAGATGAAGAAATTAAAAAGAAAATATATCGGAACTTTTATTATTATCAGGATCTTAATACGAGATACTTTTTATCACAACTTTTTAGGTTATTATTCAACAAGGATTGACAAGCCATAAAAACCCACCAACCAACCAACCAACCAACCAACCAACCAACCAACACTTTTTGAATTGTAACCTAACCGCAATGGCGGGACCGGTCTCTCTTAAGCTCCCAGATATATTTCCATCTCCATTATCGTCTAAATCTTAACTCTTTTCTTGTTTATCTGACCTTATTTTACTTCCGCAGCCAACAGGTATTCAATTTCACAGCTAGGGATTTGAACTTTGACCCACCATCCGTCAAGCACGCCTACTGAATTTTGGTCGCATTCGATACGTTTGTGGTGGTATGTATTACATAACAGCATGGTTCTGGAATTTGTCAGGTCATTAATTTTATATAAAATATTTTCAGACCACAGTTGAAT
Organism: Doryteuthis pealeii; assembly: GCA_023376005.1. Classification (NCBI taxonomy): domain Eukaryota; kingdom Metazoa; phylum Mollusca; class Cephalopoda; order Myopsida; family Loliginidae; genus Doryteuthis; species Doryteuthis pealeii. The sequence goes on along the minus strand of CM042139.1, from coordinate 9,139,078 downwards.
ATTTCGGATTCTTATTATCTTGGAAAGAGAACATTGAATGCGTTAGGTAAGAAATCTATCTCTATGACGTAGTTGGCTGGTTGGTTGGTTGGTTGGTTGGATTTTACAGAATGTAACACATTGGGTATTTTATGACGAAGATGTTTTGTTTTATTCATTCTCGATAGGTAACCAAATTTTTTAAAACTCAATTTTAAAAATATATTTTTAAAAGTCATTTTTCCTATCACACCCATAGACGTGACGCTAACACGTACTACCACTTTGGGTCAGGGAGGACTTGTGAGTAATGGTGATGAAGAGGTACTCCACATTTTTCAGAACTCCAGAACTGTAACTTCACCATCAGATTTAGTTTCACGTCATACCCAGGACATTAAACGCCCTGTCGGCTGGGGTGTTAGAATGCACCGACTGCACCTCTGCAGAGGGGTAAGACTCCCCTAATGGGGCCACCTGTTTGCCGTGGGTGGCGACCCGTGATGCTTAAGGATAGAGCCCAGGTGGATGAGCAGTTCATGACATGCAATACTCCACTTTGGCCCTATCTTGGGCTAGACGGGCGGTCGGAGAGACCCCCTCTGATCAATCGGCTGGTCACGTCAAGCCCTAGCACCTATATGATTTTCCCAATCCTATTGCCCTTATGGCAAGCCCCAACCCCTTTTTATCCTATGGGTGCTAGAAGGCGGTGGCTGCGGGTCTACATGTCCTGGGAATGACGTTAAACTCTATCTGATGGTGAGGTTCCAGTTTTGGAGGTTTGGGGAGTGTGGAGCGCCCCTTCATCACCATTTCTCCCTGGTCCACTCTGGCCCGGAGTGGTAGTACCTGTTAGGGTCCCATCTATGGGTTAAATAGAAAAATGTATTCATAAAAAATTTGTATTATCCATTAAGAATTGATTTATTTCAAAACTTTATCGGCATTAAATGACCCACTGAGGTTGATATGCCATAAAACAAAACAAACCAAACCAGGACATTAAGACCGTTGGTTACCCCTTTTACCACATGTATAATCCAAATGTTGTTCGGGCTTGCTGTAAGTGCAATAGGGCTGGGACAATCATATAGGTGCTAAGTAAAAGTGACCAGCCCATTAAATAAGGGCTAAGAGCATATCATAGACTACTCAGATAACAGTGTTTCCTCCTTAAGCATCAAGAGTTACCACCCACGATCAACAGGTGACCTCATTAGTGGGGGTCACACCCCTCTGCAGAAGTGCAGTCGGTGTATTCTAAATCCTTAGAAGACAGGGGTGAAATAATTGATGACCACAACTGAATATTTCGGATTCTTGCTATCTTGTGAGAAGCAATTAGTTACCATGCAGGTTGAATTCTTCAGGTAAGAAAACTATTATATCTATTTTTTATTACAAAAGAGGAATCTTTTAAAACCAAGATTTAAAATAATGTTCTTTTATAACTGACAAAAGTCCGCATCCGCAAAGACCTTCTGTATGTTGAGTTAGATGAGGGCACCCGACCGGTAGGGAGACCACGCCTGTGCTTTAAAGATCTGCAAGAGGGACATGAATACATGCCGCATCAACACTAACATATGGGAGGTTTATGCAGAAGACCGTACGATCTGGCGCCTCCTCGTCAAACAAGGAACGAAAAGGAGTGAAAAAGAGAGGAAAGAAGCCGCCGCCGCAGAAAAGAGAGCCAAAAGGAAGGAGAGACAACAGCATCTCCAGCACGTATCACGGTTTGTTTGCAATCACTGCACCAGAGATTGCCATTCAAAAATTGGTCTGTTCAGCCACTCACGCAGTTGCAGATAAAGAGAAAAAGTGGACACTACGCCATCGTCTTTAGTAGACGGAAGGATGCCAACAACATACTTACATTTTTTACTTATCTAAAAATATAAACATTAATGCTATAAATTCAGCGTTTCTAATTTTAAATTAATGTTCTTTATCAACTAGATATAAAAAAAATGATACCATAAAACTATGGATGGACCTAACAGTAATATTTATTCTAAAGAATGTCGATTTGTTTTATTTGAGTAACAATCATTTTTGTTCTGAGATCAACCATTGAAATCAAATTCTTGAACACTCACAGGTACATTACTGATAATAGAAATTTTTACAATGGAGAAGGAAAATACGTTTCAGTAAGGGAAGGAAGGTGGGGATAAAAGTGCGTGAATGGTCGACCATTTAATGGCAGCGGTGGTGGTAAGCAGCCTGTGTGCCAGACGAAGGAAATAATAAGTTGCAGTGATGAGCCTGGACACCAAAAATGCACACATTCATACATACACAAGCTTACGCACACACACATACACACACACACACACACACACACACACACACATACACATACACAAACACAATCCAAATATATTGTATACACAATGACACAGAAATAATGAGAGACAAAAATAATGTGCCACAAAATAAGACACACAAACGAAAACACAACAAACACACATACAAATAACATACAGTAAATAGAACACTCAAAAAGTTGCAATTACCATTGAATTTGGTAAGGCAAGGCAACACGGAAGCTGTAACTTAATAAAGAACTAACCTTGTTCCAAACCAACTGCAGAATGCGAGTGTACTTTATCTGTTCTATGTTGAGGATAATGTATACCATGCATATGCTGATAGACTAACTGGCTGGCTTATTCTATGTCACTGGAGCCTCGGGCAAGCAAACGCCTCGAGGTTCATCTCAATCTGTCGATAGAGTATTCCAGAACTACGGTGCCCCGGCTTTGCCCGAGGCTCCAGTGTGACATAGAATAAGTCCAGCCAGTTAGTCTATCAGCATATGCTGGTATACATTATCCTTCAAACAATAGAAGCAGATATAAGGTACACTGTCGCATTCTGCAGTTGGTTTGGAACAAGGTTAGTTCTTTATTAAGTTTACAGCTTCCGTGTTGCCTTGCCTTACCAATTCAATGGTAATTGCAAACTTTTTTGAAGTGTTCTATTTACTGTAATGTTATTTTGATGTGTGGTTTGTGTGTGTTTTCGTTTGTGTGTCTTATTTTGTGCACATTATTTTTGTCTCTCATTATTTCTGTGTCCATTGTGTTATACAATATATTTGGATTGTGTTTGGTGTAGGTGTATGTGTGTGTGTGGGTGTGTGTGTGTGGTGTGTGTGTGTATGTGTTGTGCGAAGCTTGTGTATGTAATGAAGTGTGCATTTTTGTGTGTCCGGCTCATCCTGCTAACTTATTAACCTGTCGTCGTGGCACACAAGGGCTGCGTTACGCGGGACCACCGACTGGCCATTATTGGTCGACTCATTCACGCACTTTTATCCAACACTTCCTTCCTTCCTTAGCTGAAACGTATTTTCCTTCTCCATTGTAAAAATTTCTATTAATCAGTAATGTACGCCTGTGAAGTGTTCATGTAAATTTGATTTCAATGGTTGATCTCAAACAAAAATGATTGTTACTCAAAATAACAAATCGACATTCTTTAGAATAAATGATTACTAGTTAGGTCCATCCAGAGGTTTTATGGTATCAGAGTAGTTGATAAAGAAACATTAATATTAAAATTAGAACGCTGAATTTATAGCATTTAAATGTTTATATTTTTAGATAAGTAAAAATGTAAGTATGGTTGTTGGATCCTTCCGTCTCTAGAACGAGGCGTAGTGTCCACTTTTTCCTTTATCTGCACTGCGTGGAGTGGTGACAGACAATTTTTTGAAATGGCATCTCTGGTGCAGGTGATTGCAAACAAACCGTGATACGTGCTGGAGATTGCTGTTGTCTCTCCTTTCCTTTGGCTGTCTGCGGCGGCGGCTTCTTTCCTCTCTTTTCACTCCTTTTCGTTCCTTGTTTGACGAGGAGGCGCCAGATCGTACGGTCGTTCTGCAATAAACCTCCATATGTTAGTGTTGATGGGCGGCATGTATTCATGTCCCTTTGCAGATCTTTAAAGCACAGGCGTGGGTCTCCCTACCGGTCGGGTGCCCTCAATCTGAAACTCAACATACAGAGGTCTTTGCGGATGCCGGACTTTTGTCAGTAATATGTAAAAAGACTTCAATATTGTGTGGTATTATGAAAGAGGTAGTTTGTAATAAAGAGTACCATATAGAGTGCGTTTTCTTACCTGAGAATTCAACTGCATGGTAACTAATTGCTTCTCACAGATAAGCAAGAATCCGAAATATTCAGTTGTGGTCATCAATTATTTCCACCCCTGTCTTCTAAGGATTCTAGAATACACCGACGCACTTTCTGCAGAGGGGTGTGACCCCCACTAATGAGGTCACCTGTTTGATCGGGGTGGTAACTCTTGATTGCTTAAGGAGGAAACACTGTTATCTGAGTAGTCCTATGATATGCTCTTAGCCCCTTAATTTTAATGGCTGGTCATTTTACTTGCACCTATATGATTGTCCAGCCCCTATTGCACTTACAAGCAAAGCCCGAACAACATTTGGATTATAAATGTGGTAAAAAGGGGTACCAACGGTCTAATGTCCTGGTTTGGTTTGTTTTGTTTTATGGCATATGCAACCTCAGTGGGTCTTTAATGCCGATAAAGTTTTGAAAAATAAATAATCTTAATGGATAATACAAATTTTTTATGAATACATTTTTCTATTAACCCATAGATGGGACCCTAACAGGTACTTACCACTCGGGCCAAGAGTGGACCAGGGAAGAAATGGTGGATGAAAGGGGCGCTCCACACTCCCCAAACCTCCAAAACTGGAACGCTCAACCAATCAGATAGAGTTTAACGTCATTCCGAGGACATGTAAGACCGCAGCCACCGCTTCAGCCACCCATAGGATAAAAAGGGGTTGGGGCTTGCCATAAGGGATATAGGGATTGGGAAATCATATAGGTGCTAGGGCTTGAACGTGACCAGCCGATTGATTCGAGGGGGTCCTCTTCCGACCGCCGTCTAGCCGCAAGATAGGGCCAAAGTGGAGTAATTGCATGTCATGAAACTGCTCATCCACCTGGGCTCTACCTTAGCATCACGGGTCGCCACCACGGCAAACAGGTGGCCCCATTAGGGAGTCTTACCCCCTCTGCAGAAGGTGCAGTGGTGCCATTCTAACACCCCAGCCGACCAGGGCGTTTAATGTCCTGGGTATGACGTGGAAACTAAATCTGATGGTGAAGTTACAGTTCTGGAGTTCTGAAAAATGTGGAGTACCTTTCATCAACCATTACTCACAAGTCCTCCCTGACCCCAGTGGTAGTAACGTGTTTAGCGTCAGCGTCTATGGGTGTGATAGGAAAAAGACTTTTAAAAAATATATTTTTAAAATTGAGTTTTAAAAAAATTTGGTTACCTATCGAGAATGAATAAAACAAAACATCTTCGTCATAAAATACCCAATGTGTTACATTCTGTAAAATCGCACCATACCCAAACCAACCAACCAGCCACTACGTCCATAGAGATGATTTCTTACCTAAACGCATTCAATTTTCCTCTTTCCAAGATAATAAGAATCCGAAAATTCAACTGTGGTCTGAAAATATTTTATATAAAATTAATGACCTGACCATTCCAGAACCATGCTGTTTATGTAATACATACCACCACAAAACGTATCGAATGCCGACCAAAATTCAGTAGGCAGCTGCTTGACGGAAATGGTGGGTCAAAGTTCAAAATCCCTAGCTGTGAAATTGAATACCTGTTGGCTGCGGAAGTAAAATAAGGTCAGATAAACAAGAAAAAGAGTTAAAGATTTAGACGTATATGGAGATGGAAAATAATATCTGGGAGCTTAAGAAAGAGACCGGTCCCGGCCATTGCGGTTAAGGTTTTACAAATTCAAAAAGTGTTGGTTGGTTGGTTGGGTTGGTTGGTTGGTTGGTTGGTGGGTTTTTATGGTTGTCAATCCTTTGTTGAATAAATAACCTAAAAAAGTTGTGATAAAAAAGTATCGTCGTATTCAGAGAAGTCTGATTAATAATAATAAGTCTGGAGCCGATTCAGTTTTTAAATTTCTTTCTCATCCTCGCTCGCGCTCTCTCGCACTACTCTGAGAAGGATTGACTATATCCATGTCGAATTTATTCCGACAATCCGTTCATATTACGCTCCCGCTTTATCGCTCCAACGTGGCAAAGAAGTTTAGCCTTTCTTCCGCCTCTATCTGTGTTAAAGTCATGTATTAATATAAATGGTTACTGAGGACATTGTGATGATGTCATCAATCATACGCACGTTTCAATAAAGGATTTCAAATCCATCCTCGTATATAGTAATATATATATATTATATATTATATATGTAATATACTATGTTCGATATATTATATAATATATATATATTATATATGAGTACTACTATATATATAATATATGGTTTTTATAATTTGGCTTGAAGCATTGTGTATAATTGGTTAGGAGGTTGTTTTAAGAAGGCTATCACAATGCACAAGGTTAACAACTGTAAAAAGAGCATTCACTGTTACATAACAAGACACGAGAATACATTATAAAATAAAAAAAACTAAATTTGAACAGAATTTTCGAAAAAAGAAAACATTAATTGTAAAAGAAATGCCATAACTAGACTGCTCTGGTTCCAGTGATTTTTGTGAAAAAGAGATTATTATCTCGAGAAATTCAGAGATCACACTCACACACACAGTTAACACACAACACCATTGTAAGACCGGTTATTATTATCTTTTTTTCAATCTGTGCAATCTGCAGGTGACGATTGTTGGATAGCCTCTAAAATCAACCGTAATTCCAACAATAAAATAAAAGCAAAAAAAGAATGTTAAAAAAATCACGAAAAAAAGAGCAATAGAATAGAGAAAAAAAAAAAAAAAAAAAACAGTATGAAAACGAAGAAGTATATTATATAAAAAGAAAACCACATATACAAGAGACAAGAAAAAAAAAAAATAAGAAAAAAAGAAAACAAGAAAAAAAAAAAAATAGAAAAAAAAAAGAAAATGAAAAAAGAAAAAAAAAAAAAAATAACCAATTATATATATATATATATACGTATATAAACTATAATGAGCTAGCTATTAGTGATATATATATATGGAGAAAAGTAACAAACACGGGATGTTGTGGAAAACTTGATGTTTAATTGTCGACCGTGCATGTGTGTCTCAGTTATTAAACACCATCTTCTGTGAACTTGTATATATAGTGTTCTTTTACTTGCCATTCATGGTAACACTTCAAAAGAATGCCTGAAGAGAGGTCGTCGCTCAGTCAAGCGCCTTCAATCTCGGTTTGTGAATATGCTCAGTGATGCAAGGATGTATTGGGGGGGGTTAGTGGATTCTTCTTTCCTCTCTGGAAATGGGGAGTGGCCGAAATGGTGATGGTGGTACCACAGGTGTTAGAGTTCCAATCACACATAAACAAAAACAATTAACAGACACACACACACCACACACATACACATATTTAGCTAACCAAATCCCCAATCTAACACTTGTGGTACCACCATCACCATTTCGGCACTCGCCCTTCCAGAAGAGAAGAAGAATCCACTAACCACCCCAAACTACACTTCCCCTACTGACGACTTCCCGCTTTCAGCATTTTGAGAATTTCCCAAATCATTGGATAAGAATATATTCAAGTCCTGAAGATGGTCTAATAAGAGACCGAAACGTTGCACCGTAAAATCGAGAGATCTTCGTCCCAGATTACAGCGTAATGCCGGTGTTTGCGGTCGTGCACTTCTCTTCACGTCACACAATATTTTGGATTAAGCCCTTCCTCACATTTCTTACCATAAGCCTAAATCACTATAATATATTAGAATACAAATGATATAGCTTGTTAGCTGTGGTGTGTGTGTGGTTGTTGGGTAGGATAATGGCGGTGTGTGTTGCTGTGTGTGTGTGAAAATGAGGTTCACGTCACATGTATATTATTCAACGCTAAAATAAGTCCGTAGTGGATGCTGAACGCGAGCGACCAGAGTTTTGTAAAATGTACAGCAGGCCTGTTTTTATTTCTCTTCACGCAAATAATGGACATATCTCTTCCTCAATATGTAAAGCCTAGTAGAATACACTGGGTTGCTCTCTTGCTGTATTACGTTGCAAATCCAATAGCACTGTGTCTTTGAGAGCTAGTTGCAGAAGGAAGAACCTGCATTCGAAACGGACTTGTATCGCTTAAACACTTGACTCCATGCCACAAGTCTGCTTAGTTGGAGGGAGGTGTATATACATACACATGTAAACACGCTAGGAAAATAACTTCGACAGAGAGACAAGTACGAAGATACATAGGGTGACCATAATGAATGGGAAAACATTTTGAGGAAATATTTTCGATTCTCAGAATTATGGTCGAAAGCGAGCACAGTTACGTGATAAAGTTAATTGCGTAACATGCACTCAGTCGAGGGTTATCGTGTAATCACTACGATTTGAATATGAATTTCCTTGCAAGATAGTCACTATGAAGTGACAAAAGAAACGATTCGAAAAGTCTCGATTTCCCTCATATGAGTGTAAACGTGTGTGGTTTTTGCATAATCAACTGGGTGCTATAGCTCTTATTTCTCATAGCGTGTACTGGTTAGTTCTTTCCACTCGTCAGCTGCCGTGTGGGTCTTGCTCCTTGTATACCCGACCTTTCAAAGATTAACCCCGTAGACAGATAACAGCTATTCCTATTAATGTGAATAACCACATTTTGTAAATATAAGCAGAAATCGAGCTCTCGAATATTTTCGTCATGAGGGTGACCATCTCACGACATGACTCCTAAGGAGGTCGTGGTTTCTTTTGTATGCTGAACATTTCTATATTTTTTCTATATTATTATTTTTATTTTATTTTGTTATCTATAAATAATAATAGATAGAAAATGTACACATGGATAAAACTCCTGCGACCGAAAACACGTGCTAGAGTTAATTAATTAAAATAATCTATTTACATCCATTCAATACTTTCTTTACCTTTCTTTCTCTTTTCAACACACACGACACACACACACACACACACACACACACATGAGATTATTAATATATAGATTATAGAATATATAGAGGGATATATAATATATATATATATATATATCCCAATATTTTAGCAAGTTGTCTCGTAAAGTACGTCACCGGAACAATGATTATTTCTTAGTTAGTGGCCATTATTGACCAAGTGTTGAAATAGAGAGTGCTTGGAGCGCGCGTAACACGAGTCAAGCATTACAGAAATGAAGCCTTTTTAGATGAAGTCTACATAGTTTAACAGGGAGAATCACGATATGTATTAACGACAAAACTAACTTCTAAAAACAGACTTGGGATGAAAAGTGATCAGCTTCCCGATTTTCTCATATTCGGCCGAGAGAATAACTCACAATAACTGAGGATTGGTTTAAATTGGTGATTCTTCTGACTCCGCTCATCCGTCGTCATCCTCTATCACCGATGGGCGCGGTTATTTTAACAGAAGCTGCTTTGATCATTCCATAACCCACGAAGGGTTGATATGTATAAACAAAGAGACCAATAAAACGATTCGTGGACCCATAATTGTACAATGACCGTTTATGCTGTGATTTTGGTCGCCCTTAAAATATTGATCCAACAAACCTACATTACTAATATAAATGCTAACCAGGACCTGGTGGTGATATACACTAGAGTACATGATGATGTGATAATTACAAGACTGTTGTATATGTTTTAAAAGATTTTAAGAAACAGGCTTGTTTTTTTGCGCGCAAAGGTAGTTTGATATCACGTAAAAAAGTATAATAATTTGATCAATTAAACTCTCGTTTCCATTCGTGTTTTAATATTTCTGCTATCTTTTCACCTTTTCATTTGTGGGGTACGATTTAAAAACATATCGCGTTATTGCTTCCGCACGCACCGCCTCACGCGCTCCCAGTTCTCCCATCTGTCATCTCTCTCTCTCTTCTCTCTTCTCTTGCTTCTTCGTCTCTCTCCTCCGCCGTCGCTCGCTCTTCACTGCTGTAAAGGGTCCAAAATAAATATTTGACAATTCTAAGAGTTCACTCGCATCAAATTCATCTCAGATAGTCTCTACTAGCGTAGCATTTTCAGTATCCACAGAGAGCTGGTCAAGTATTGGCAATTTGCTGGTCGGTCACACTGCGTGCATATTGTGCTGGTTTCATAGGAGAATATCAGCTTACGAGTTTTCGTTTTGCTTCTCTTCCATGTTTTGTTCGTTCCTTATACGAATGGTTTTGTGAGATAGTTTTAAGGCAAGGTGGCTGTACGCTGTTTTCGCGTAGGTTTTTATTTCTAAGACTTGTTTAAAGATTGCACGCAGAATTCTTGTGCATCTCCCAATCTAGCTTATTCTCTCGGCAACTTCGCTGGCTCCAAGTTGTTATAGCCATACGCAGTAGCAGTGATACAACATAATGGGCACGCATAGACGTGCTCGCTTTTAAGTAGGTCTGTCCAGTGAATGAATATGCAGTTGCGCATTCTCGAGATAGTATTCTCATATGGCAAATCCCGCCTCCTTTATAACATGCGATGAACATCGCGCTGTGGATATTAAGCTACCTAAGATACGTGAATTATTCCACTGAATTTTAGAGACTTACCGCTGGGTGTGAAAATGCCTCCTTATTTTTAAATAGATGAACTCAGTTTTAGTGGAGTTTAACAACGGAGGTCAATGTTCCTGCTAGCCCTTATCCAATTTTTAAATACCTATGCATTCCAGAAAGTATGATATATTCCTCCCCCATAATTCCGACTAATAAACAGATGTTATGTTGTAATAATGCTTACATCCTCATGGCCAGTGTCTTCATGATATACATGCTAAATCTCTACATATTTTCCAATCATTTAGATTATCCATTCAAATAATTCTAGAATTTCTTAGGCAACGATGATAAAATGATGATAATAAGAACTAATATTAATATGGGAAGGATTTCGAGTCATGTGTTGACAGATTAATGAGCAAACTGAAGAATCTATAATCATAAGGTAGTGAGGAACCCCATACAAAATGTTAACAATTTAAAAAAAATATTGTTATTTGATATTGTCACCTCTACAAAATAATACAACCTTAAATAGGGATTGATTGTTAATAGTGGAAAATAACACACAGAGTATTAGAGGAGTGTACGATAACCCCAAGTAAATTAGTTATTGAAACCCGGTATGTGAAAAATAAGTTTACAAATTAAACACACATATAGAAGTGTATAATCATAAGATCACGAAAGGAACTCGTTTTGAAGAAAGTGTTAACAATTTTTAAACAACTATATGTGTAATTGGTCACCGTTCTACAAAAACCATTATGGCTCCTTATACAGACCACACCAACGTAAACTTTCTATGTATTTCAGATAGATGTTAGTGATACATTCCAATAATATTATATATATATATATATAGTATATAATAGTATATATTATATATATATATATATATATAGTTCATGCCCCCCAAGAATCCACTAAGAAACAAAATGTTGATGGTAAAAGAATGTTACCGACCCTCAGGAAGTGTCTTCATGATATTATTATCGAGTCTCTACATATGTTCCAATAGCAGTGATAACGCGATCTCTCTCAGCACATTTCTTGCAGTTGATAAAATGAGAATATATAAGAAACTAATATTGATTTGGGAAGATTCTAGCTATTGAGAATGACAGAAATGATGAGTCAGTTTAGGCAATGTAAAATCATAAGGTCTGTCGTAATCTCATAGCAAAACTGGTTAACATTTTTATAAACAGATTTCAGATGTTTTAATAATATCGTCGACCTCTACAAAAAGAATACAACTTATGGTTTCCTTCTAAGAATAAAAGTACATTTTAATGTATTTCACATAGAAACCTTGGAAGCCAATTTATCGTCAGCTGTTTGCTTATTCCGTGCTACCTTCACCAGAAGCTATGTAGTAAGGATTGGTCGTTTTTGCTGGTAGATTAAAAGGAATGAGTTGAAATAGCTCAGTTCGGTAGAAGGCTCGTTTCGGCTAAAAACCACAAGGTTCCGTAATTCGATAGCTGGCCTCGCCAAACTCAGCGTTGAGTAGCACACGCCGAATCTGTGCGGTAAAGTAAGTAGCTGATGGTGGTGTGGCGGTTTCACCTCAGACTCAAAAACAATTCTCCTTCGTCTAGCGCTAGGGAAGGGGGATAGACTCCGCTCGCTGCTGGGGATACCACTCTCTATGTGCTCCCCGACGAGCTAATAACTTATTTTTTTACTTAATTAGAAATTAGAGAACACCATCAAATATTTAATCTGTTGAAACCGAATCAGTTTGCTAGAGTAGAGTCTAGTTTATGTTGAGAGAAATGTATGAGAAACCTGAAGAATGTTAATCATAAGGTCATGAAGGAGACTCTCATACAAATGTTACAATTCAAAAAAAGAAAAAATCGTATATTTTCCGCTACTTTCCTAACAAAATAATCACTTATAGGATTGATTTTTAATTTACGTTGGAAGTAAAACAATAATATTAAGAGTATCATAAATAACCACAAGTTAATTGAAGTTTTTAATCCTGGGTTTGTGTTAAAAATCAGTTTGAAAAGGTTAGGCACCAAAAATATTAAGTGAACCTTTATTTCTTAGGTGGTAAATATAAGTACAACCATTGTCATGATTGTGATAACGCATTAAATAACGAGCTGTTT